>PVKC010019812.1:8475-18966 GCA_004027635.1 Crocidura indochinensis
ATCTTATTCCACTACTAAAGTTAGGTCACAGTTGTTATACTGTACCCACAGTTCATAATGTGTTCCTTGCATTTGGCTTTCCCTACAGACTGCAGATTCCTTAAGGCCAGTTCCCACCTTTGACCTGGAGTTTTCCTGTAACTCTTCATTCAAATGAGTTACTTTCTCCATTGAATTCACCATTTTGTGGATATTTGGGATTTTTATTCTTCCTCATTTATTACATATATGTCAACTTCTTCCACGATTTTAGTAGGATCTTGTTGAAGTATAAGCAAATTCTAGTCATCATTGATTGCTGCAATGGACATAAGAGTGCAAAATGTTTAGTATATAGGCTGCTGTTCTTGAGAACTGGACATATTTTATGCATAACACTTTTTGTTCTGTGAGAGAAACAACGGGAAGAAAATAAAGATTCCTCCTGCCCTTCGCAAAAAGGGTGATGCCATGTACTTGCCCACATGCTTTTCTTACTTCCCTGGATGAGAGATTTCCTGGTGTTTGGTTAAAGCCTAGTGAACTCTTCAAGGCCCCAGAGTATCCTTCGAACCTCTTTGTTTCCAGTGTCCCTTATAAATATTTGAAACTCTAACCAAGCAGAATAACAGCTTTGCTACCTAAAAGTGCTTTCATGCCTTTCCTCGTGCTCTCCTATCTCCCTTAACCTGTCAAAACAGGATCAGTTCTAAAAATCTCATTTCAAATGTTCTTTGTCCACTGTGTTGTTTTTGATTAGATAGATGCATGTGACTCCACCATAAACTCCCATGGCTTTTTCTGCTTTCTTTTGATTTGCGTAAATTCAGTGTTTGATTTTATTTTCTCTGATACATTTCAGAAAATGTGGAGATCCTGAGTAACATGGTTCTGAGTTACAGGAAAGGTGGAAGATGGAAAGCAGGCATATGAGAAAGAAAACATTCTAAATATTCTTGGGAGGAACTGAGTCCCCCATTACTGAAAGTATTTGAGTAGAGACCAAATAATTATATATTGGGAATATTACAAAAGAATTTCATTTCTTTGGATAGCTGTCAAACGAAATGACTTTTGAAATCCTTTCCAGCTCTAAAATACTTAGATTTATGAAGTTTTGAAAAAAGGATACATTTTGCACTTAGAGGTATATATGAGTACTGACATTTTGTGGTTTGATTTTTGATTTGAGGACTTCACCAATGGTGCTCAGTGACTATTCCCTACTCTGTGTTCAGGGGTTGCTACTGATAATGTTGGGGGACCATATGTGACATGTAAATTAACTGAGATTACAAAAGCTCAAAAAGAAAAGGAACTAGGAACTTAAAAGATCTGTAGTCTGCATGGATAGATGTGAAATATATTTTATTTTAAGATTATTTTGTGCAAAAAAAAGAATAAGCTAAAAGAACTATATGACCAAAAAGTCATCAACAAATAAAGAGAATAAGAGGAAATGTTTTTCAAATTATATATCTAATAAGATAATAGTATCAAAAGCATAAAGAATCTTTATAATTCTATAGCAAAAATTGTAAAAAAAAAAAAAAAGTACAATTAAAATGTGGGGCAAAAAGTCTGAGTAGACATTTCTCCAAAGAAGATATACTGATAGCCAGCAGGTTATAGATATAATATCAATATCTCCTGAGTGCAGCTATCATAGAAAACAGTGTGGAGATTCCTCGAAACAATTTAAAATAGAACTACCAATTCACTCCACTTCTGGATATTTATTCAAAGAAAATGAAACCACTAACTTACAAGGCCATCTGCATCTCCATGTTCACTGCATTATTTACAAGACAAGACATCAAAGCATTCTGCATGTTTCCTGATGAAGAAGATGATGTATCCATACATTATTAGTAGTAACAAAAAAAAAAAAAAGAAGAAGAAAATCTTGCTGTCTCCAACAATAGTGAATAAACATGGAAGGCATTATACTGAGTGAAATAAGTCACTCAGAAAAAAAAAGCAAATATACTATATTATTTGTATTTGGAATCTAAGAACACCAAGATCATAGAAAAATCCAAGAGAACAGATTGGTGCTAACCAGAAGCAAGGGATACGGGTGATAGGGTGAGGAGAGAGGCAAAATGGATGAAGGGAGTTAAAAGGGTGATTGAATTAGGTCTAAAAACACTATTTTTATTTTATGGTTTAAAATAATAACTCCTTGCTTTCCATTAGCTGTGCATTATCGATAAAATTAAGTCTTTGCCATCCATGAAAAATTCAGAAAAGGGGCCCGGGAGATAGCATGGAGGTAAGGCGTTTGCCTTTCATGCAAAAGGTCATCGGTTCGAATCCCGGTGCCCCATATGGTCCCCCATGCCTGCCAGGAGCAATTTCTGAGCATGGAGCCAGGAATAGCCCCTGAGCACTGCCGGGTGTGACCTAAAAAAAAAAAAAAAGAAAAGAAAACTTCAGAAAAGTATAAAAAGGAATATTAAAATCACCCTTCATCCAATAACCCAAATACTTACTTTTAATGCTTTTAGTATATTTTCCTTCAGATTTTTTCTCTTGCACAGATCCATATTTGTGTTTTGTTTGTATAAATGGGATTATGTGACAGTTTCTGAAACTGAAAAGAATTGTCTCCAGGGGCCAAAGAGATAGAGGTAAGGCCCTATAAGCCCCCACCCAGGGTTTGATCCCCAGAACTGCATGGTTGCCCAGCACAGCCAAGAGTGAACCTTTGAAAGGAACCTGAAATATTTCTAAGCATCACCACTCCCCCACCCCCCATGTGATCCCAAAACAAACAAGAAAATTTGCCTCTGTTTTTGTACATTTCCAAAAGTGCCCCCCCAGCCAATGTGCTACAAATAGTTATGGTATCGATAATGTTAAATTCTGAGCCATTTGAAAGAGAGTAATCAGGGAAGCAAGGCTTCCAATAGAGAAATGGA
This sequence comes from Crocidura indochinensis, assembly GCA_004027635.1. Classification (NCBI taxonomy): domain Eukaryota; kingdom Metazoa; phylum Chordata; class Mammalia; order Eulipotyphla; family Soricidae; genus Crocidura; species Crocidura indochinensis. Next base: position 11,379 of record PVKC010019812.1, read on the forward strand.
AAACAGCTTCACACAATTTTACCTAAAAAAGGTTATTTGGGATTATGTCCAGGGAAAGACTGAACAGCCTCTTGACTTATGTCTTTATGCAGACTGAAAAGAATTTTCTTTCTTTCCTTGACATTCAAGCTCCTAGAACACAGAAAGTGAAGAAATACAGTTGAAAGGGCCCTTCTGTGAAGTAAGCTAAGATCCACTTAAATGGCAAGCAGAAATTATGTTTTCATATTACAGTTTCATAACTGGGACTTGAGAGAGAGAGAGAGAGAGAGTTCAAAATGCTGGAGCATGTACTTGTAACACGGGATGCCCAGATTTGATTCCTGGCATCACATTGCCAGGAATGCACCCAGAGCACTGATGCAGGAGTAGCCCCCAAGCACCACTTGGCATGACCCCTAAACCAACGACAAATAAAAACATAGTGACTATATTTTAGATTATTTTCTTGTCTTGTAGTGCTTATTTATGTCTTGGAAAGCCAATTGATTCATTAACCATCATCATCCACCTAAGAAGCCTTATAAATGACATTTGGGGACTCATTAAGTAATTTAACATCCCACTTAATACTAATGTTGAGTTCTAAATTACTGACAGAATGCTTAGAGTAAAGCCATTCATCTTTTGTATGGCTCATTTTCTAAATCTAAGCAGACTTGAAGGCACATACTCCAGGCCCCTACATCACAGAGTTAGCAAATACATCCCACCAACGGTAAAAAAAAAAATTGGGAATCTTGGATTCCAGGGAGACAAGATTCTGTTTGTAACTTCTCCTAGGTAGGGGAATATGAAATATCTGAAATATTTTCTGCCCTGCGGTCTTGACTATACAGTTAAAATCAGTTAAAATCAGACTCTCTGTACAGAGAGTCCTGTACAGAAAGTAACCTTTTGAGTTGATGTTTTAACAAGGTAGATGCCGGCGTCGTCGTTGTGCTCTTTCTGGTGATGGATTTTACAGTCTTAGCCATGGCATGGTTGGTTAGCTTAACATCGGATGATTCACTGTTTGGAATAATGAAGCTTTCTCTTGTCTCTTTGTGAAATTCTAATTTGCAGTGAATGGCTCAGAACAGCCAGCTTTGAATTAATCTGTTTATGAAAAATTCTTCATTGAATAAAGACAATGTCACTAAATTTTAAGTCAGTGGCTTGAGTCATTTTCACTTTTTGGCTTGTAGACCAAAAAGGTTTAGTTGCTTTAGTGATCCGATGCACCAATTTTGTCAGTTGTTGATTGGAGGCATTGCAGTTGTGGTCCAAACTTGCTATTTCAGGAATCTTTTCTATCGCTGTGAATCACTGAAAGGAATGACACTATATGTTCACTTTTCAATACCAGGCATCGAACCCAGGGCCTCACACATGCAAGGCAAGTGCCCCGCTGCTGACCTGCATTCCTGTCCCCAGGTTCTGTTTTCAAACTATTATTTTGTAGGCGTATATGTAGCCTTCCAAGTGTCAAAGTATCAAGAGTCTCTTGGCCTTGCAAATTGTTATTACTGATAATATCTTAGGGCTCTGAATTGTGCCACTAAAAGGAATTTAATTTGACTTTGATTTCTATTCAAATATATTTCATAGCAGAAGAAATGAAGGAAATTTTCTTTGTAAGAGAATCTATCTTCCCTCTACCCCAGGCAACCAACTAGATAAAGTGAGCTAGCAGATAAGTTATTTTAAAAGAGGGAAAAAAATGTGTCCCTCAGAAAAACTTTGTTTTTCATTTCAGTGTAAAACCTGTTCTGAGCCAAAACAGATAACCAGTTCATCTGCCATTTATGACAACCCCAATCTCATCAAGCCGATTCCAGTCAAGCCCCTTGAAAACCAGCAGCATCGCATACCTCAGTGCAGCCAGGTACAAAGCCCTCTGCTCTTCATTTGCAGTCTCTTGCTTTCCTTTTTCATTTCTTTGTCTGTTTGTTTCTTTGGGACCACACCTAGCAATGCTCCTGGCTGTGCACTCAGGAATGACTCCTAGAGGTGCTCAGGGCTCCATACAGGATATGGGGAATCCAACCCAGGATGACCACAAGGCAAGAGCTCTGCCTTCTGTACTCTTACTCTGGCTTCTCCTTTTCTAAAGGACCATGAAATCCTTCTGCCAGCAGTACAGATAAAGGCAACCCTGGTTTTGTGGAACAATGTTTTCTGTCAATTCACAAAAGAGATCTTCCCACTGGGAGGGTTTCACTATCTGTGATTTACTCCTAGAATGGGATTAATCTTTCACTTTGGGCATTTTCCCACTTACTGCTCCTATTCTCTTTTGAACTTGAGCTCTTAGAGGATATCGCGTATTAAAACAAAGATATTAGCACAGTCAGAGGCGAAAAAGCCATTATTCATCGGTCCACACGTATTTTTCTGTGGTGGATTCCCAAAACTAAAATGTATAATGCTTTTGATGGTAGGGTTTCTTGCATAAATCAGTCCATTGCCACACCCTCCACCAAAGTGCCCATCTCTCTCCACTCTACTGCTCCCCATCTCACTCCATACCAGAGGTAAACTTTCAAAGGCCACTTCTTAGATTCTGCTGCCTTTGGGTATTTGCTTTTTCTCTACTATGTTTCTTTATATCCTACATATGAGACAGATTATTCTGTGTCTGTCCCACTCATTCAGACTAACTTCACTCAGCAGGCTATTCCAGATCTGTCCATATAGCAGTAAATTTTGCATAATTTATAGCTCACTAATATTCCATTGTGTCTACAGTTTCTATATACACATGTTCATATGTATGTACCATAGTTTATTCATATCACTTGATATATATCATAGTTTCTTTACTCAAAGTTCTTGGAGACTTGGGTAGTTTCCAAGTTTGGGCTATCGTGAATAATGCTGCAATGAAATACAAGTGTCTTTTATGAATAGAATTTTTGGATCCTTAGAGTATATTAAAAAAAATGTGGCATTGCTAGATCATATGGGAGCTCAATTTCTGGGTTGTTTTTTTTTTAGAGAAAAAAATTATTGTTTTCCATAAAGGCTGGACATATAGATTCCCACTAGCAGGGAATGAGGGTGCTTTGTTCCCACATCCATGTCAATATTGGCTATTTTTGTTCTTTGTGATAGTTGCCAATCTCACTGGTATGAGACTGTTTTGATTATTGTTTTGCTTTTCATTTCCCTATGATTAGTGATGCAGAGCATTTTTTAGTATATCTTTAAACTATCTGTATGTCTTCTCTGCAGAAATATCTTTTACCTATTCTCTCAATTTTTGGTGGGTTGGGGATTGTATTTTTTGTGTAAGTTCTAGTAGTGCTTTATGTATATTAGATATCAATCCTTCGTGAAGTAAGATTCTCTCCCTGTCTGTAGGGTGACTTTTTTATTTTGATCATCTTTTCTTTTGCAGTGAATAAACTTCTTATCTTGATATAGTCCCATTTTTTTTATTTTTATTTCTATAAGCTAGCTCTCTGGCACTGTACCATTGAAGATACCTCTAGCTTTATGATCATGAAGTGTTCTTACCTATGTTTTCCTCAATATAATTTTTGGATACAAGCCTAATATCCAGGTCTTTAATCCATTCTGATTAGACTTGTACATGGTGTCAGAAAGGGGTTGAATTCATTTTTTCTTTTCTGTATGTCAATGACTAATGTTCCCAACACTATTTGCTACTGTTTGATCCATTTTATACCCCAACCGAAGTGTTTCCTCAAATAAGGTATAAAGGAAGGAAATACATGATCACAATACTGACCATGTGCTTCTGGGAAATCCCACAGAGATTTGCTGCTGTGCTGGCTTGGGTATGAGGGCAACAGTTTTTTAAACTTCTAGAACCTAGCTGAAAGAATAAGGTTAACATAACATAAATGACTTGTTTCTTTCCAAGCTTCATTTTCTATAATTTTGTAGAAAGCATCTAGGAATTCTTAAACCTTTATATCTTTATGGTATTTTTACATCTCTGTACATAAAGTTTATTGTACTCTGTACTATTAGGTCCTTTCAGTTGAAGAAATTATTACCCATTATTTTAATGGATAACATTTTGTACCAACTGTGATCCCTAACTGTAAGTTTGAGGTCTGTATACCTAGTTTTCAAGGATCAGATAGCTCATTTTCCAGTCTGTAGATATGAATCGATAACACCGATCCTGGAGGTAACAGAAGAGAATGCTGTGATTTTTCTACGCTAAGAAGGTTTCAAGTTTGTCAGATTTATTGTAATTTTTTTCTTCTGTTGTAATTGATCCCTTGTAAATAGAAAAAAGTTATTTATCAAGAATTCATATTTCATAGTCTCCCCTCCCCACCCAAATCACTGAATTGTTTGTGGACCCATTTTTTCAGACATTTTTATTTTTTCCAGACATTTGACCCTGAACCCCAACACTTGTCCTTGACAGCTCTCTTTGGGAAGCAGGACAAAGCTATGTGTCAGGAAACTATGGAGTATCCCCAGACTCTCCACCACCATCACCACCACCACCACCACCACCACTTGCAAGACAAGCTGCCGGTGAAGCAGGGGGTGGCCCGGGCCCTGTCCTACGAGGAGCCAGGAAGACAGTCACCCCACATCGAAAAGCAGCTCTGTCCAGCCATTCAGAAACTCATGGTCAGTAGTGCAGACCTCCACCCGTTGTGTGAGCTCCCCAGAAACCGGCCCTACAAATCTGGCAGCACCCATTGTACCCTGGAATCTGTCCCTGGCTCTTTTCAGCCAGAGTTTCCCCAGCCCTTTGGGACTCCCCAGGTGCACGGCTCTTCCAGAACTCAGAACCTGATGGAGAAGCTGTGCAGCGCCCCAGGGGCACTCACTAGGCACGAGCCTGGCACACTGGCACCCAACACCTTCAGCAGAACTCTCTCCACCGCCTCGAATGTGGTTCCAGAAAAGGCCCCGACTCAGCCGCAGCTGGTCTGTCTCAATGGCACCTTCCCACCTCCACTGCTGGAGCAGCCTCGGGTCCCAGGGAAAGCACAGCTTGTGCTCCCGAGACAGACTCTGCCCATCTCCAGCCCTCAGATCAGCAACAGCTCCGGAGTGATCTCTCCTCACGAGCTGCTAAGAAAGCTGCAGATAGTGCAGCAAGAGCAGCAGCTTCACGCATCTCCCAGGCCTGCCTTGGCAGCCAAGTTTCCTGTGTCCACCCACGACTCGAAGGCAGGAAAACCCTTGGACTGCTGGGTCCACCGGGCGGCCGGCCCTGAAAAGCAGATGCCTCTTTCTCAGGTAACCGGCTCTTGGGGGCCACCCCAAGGGCGTGTCAGGTACGATCTATCGTGCTGTGACATGTCTAAGCAGTTCTTTCAAGTGACTTCTCTGTAGAACTGAGGGACGAGGCTTTGCCTTTCTGCCTGACAGGAGACATTTTCCTTTCCTTAGCCCTCTGGTTCCTGGGAGAGATGGCCACTCTGCTGTCTAGCGGCCTGCGCCTTTTCTCACTAGATTCTGCTGTCTCCGTTGATAGTCGGTCTAGGAGTATGTCTGTGTTTAGCCTCAGAAGCATCCCGGTTTCTAGCCAGAGATCTGCAATTGCCTATTGAAAGTTTTGGAGAGTTGTTGGAAAGCAGGGGGCTGAAATTTCCCATGAAGACTACAAAAGACATTTTTCTAGAAGCATGCCTGACCTGCAGATTTCCATGGAGTCACCTTCCTTTTTGAAGTTATTTGTTTTAATTTTTGTTTTAGTTCATTTTTACACCCTACCCAGTGGGCTCGGGGGCTGACTGCTGTCCCTGCTCTCTCTGAGTGGGCTCAGAGGACCAAGTGAGGGGCTAAGTATTGAAGTTCCTCACTATCATGGCCGACATTTTATGTTACTGGTGGCTTAGTACATTGTGGAACAGAGGAGGTTGGCCCAAGAGAGAAGTTTGTCTTTCCACCTCTCTACTGGACAACCTCGCCCACCAATATGTACATCAGATCAGTCCCAACCTCAGCACAGGCACTGTGGGTTTGTCAACTTTTTCTCATAGTAAACAATTTAAAGTGAAGCAAAGTAGTTTTTATTGAAGCTTATTTAGAAAGATATATAGCAGGGGTCTCAAACTCAATTTACCTGGGAGCCGCAAGAGGCAAAGTCGGGATGATCCTTGAATGCAAAGTCAGTAGTAAGCCCTGAACATTGGGGGGTGTGGCCCAAACAACTAAAACAAAACGAAAAAAAAAAAAGATTCCTCTAGGGCAGGGCCACAAAATGGGAGGGCCGCGAGTTTGAGACCCCTGATATATAGGGAAAGAAAGTTGTAGAGAAAACACAGGCTTCTCTAGAGTGGCAATCAGGAGAGACAGAGACAAGCAAGCAAGATGTAATTTCAGGAGAGAACATGGGCTTGGAGAGCAAATCTGCTTTGGCTCTCCGGAGTGACCCTTCTCCTCCAGATATTTGCAAGTGCTCAATCTTCACCATGCTAATGTAGCTGAAGACGACAGGGACATGGACAAAAGGCAGAGATAAGAGGAAAAACCAGCCTCTAAGCTTGGACTATGGAAACTGGGTTTGCTTTGCTCTCAGAGCTGCCCTTGGTGCTGATTTCATCCTGCAGTAGATAGTTTACTGCATGCTGGGCCTGGGCTCCTGTGAATAATGAGGAGACAGATGCCCTCCCTCTCTGCCCAGCCAGGTTCTGTAGGGAGTTGAAGTTCACGGGAGACACGTGCCATTAACCTCTTGAAGGGGTGGCTGTTTTTGTTGATGTCTGTCTTCCCAGTATAGTTTCATGGAGACAGACAGACAATCTATCTTGAATCCCTCCCTCACAGCCACATGTACTGCCAAAGCAGGAAATCCTGTTCCTTTTCAGAAATATTCCATCCTTCCTGGCAGTTGTTTACCTGTGTTCATCAATAACTTGGAACACCAAGAAATACACAAGCTATGCCTGTGGATAACATGGAATTTCGTGTCCGTCTGGCTTGATTCCAGCCTCCAGTTTACTGAAATGCAGTAGTTTTTTAAAAGCACGAGATCCTCTGTACATGTTAAAGGGATCAGCCTCATTCCTTTGCTCATGCATGGCTTACTAATGGTTCCTTCAAACAACATAAAAACATACACACAAGACAAACAAACAAAACCTTTTTCTTTGAAAATGGTGACTGAAGCATGTAGCATCAGTGGCCACATTCGAATGAGCCTGGCTTCCCAACCTTAAAACCTTCGTTCTCCACAGCCGAGCACCTGCCCTCCCTCATCCCCATGTCAGGCCAACCGTGTCTCCTCACTTTTATAACTGCCTGCCCCTGTTTACCTCCTCAGGATTGGGCGCCAGGAGAATTGGGGGGAAGCATTTCTCTTTCCAGCGCCCAGAGTGTGGGGCGCTGGCAGGAATGTGCACATTTGCAGCCCACACGCTGCTCTCCCTGACAGCTCTGGGAACCCTCCTTGGGGAGCAACCATCCTAGCGCTCCCCGAAATAGCAAACAGGAAGGGCTCAGAGAAACAAACAAGCTCCCTCTCCCTAGGTCACTCTGCCCAGAGATCACCAGGGAAGGGGACATCCAACCGCAGCTCCTAGACAGCGCGCCAGTACCTCCCCTCCCTCCCCAACCTGTGCATGAGTTCTATGTTCTATGAGGGACGGGGGGGGGGGTCCCC
>PVKC010019813.1:0-18923 GCA_004027635.1 Crocidura indochinensis
AGTTCTTTCCACCGAATAAAGCTGATATTTCCACCAGTCTGACTCTCCGTGAGCTGTTTACCCGCTGATTCACCTCAGAACCGCTGGTTACTGGGTGGTAGACGCGTTTTCCGAGCTGGAGGGGAGAGACCTCGTCCTCCCTACCTCCATCAGCGAACCTCTCCTGGGAACGGATTTCTACATTTGTAGTTGGGTTTTAGTTATAAAAAGGAACACCACCCCCTTCACCAGTGCAGCATTTATTACCAATGCCATCTTCGTCTTCCCCTACCACTTTATACAGAGAATCTTGGACTTATGCATCCTTTGCTGCTCCTCCTCAACAGCTCATCAGCCTGAGAACTGATCTGTTTTGAAGGAAAGCATCAAATCTCCATTAAAGAATGAAAAACTTCCTGAAAGATATCTGGGTTTGACTTTTGACTCTGAACAATCTTTTATTTTCTTACTAAAATTTTTTACTTAACTACTGATTAATTTCACTTTTTTTCCACTCTTCTTTTTTAACACTCAAATCTCCACATTGTTAAAGATATGTAGCCCAGTAGCAAGAAAATAACAATGGGATATAGAAATGCATGAATCCTGAGTGTCCTTAGCTAGTGGATAAAGATCTTGTCCATAAATGTGAATAGTAGGTAGCTATTATCGGGATAAAGTGTGACAAGTGAGTCATTTCTTATGATGAGAGTTTATTTTTATCAGAAATGTTGTGTCCTAAAAAAAATAATCTCTGCCTTCTAAAATTGCCCACCCAAGCCTGTGGATGGGTAAAAACCAATAATTATTAGATGATCTAAAAATATCATTAATCTGATGAATGGTGTTGTGGGGATACAGAATAAAGACAAAAAGGTAAAATATGACCAGATGAGAAAATTGGGTCACGATTAACAAGTGAAAACAAGAGGAAAGGCATAACTGATATTAAGGCACTCGAGAAAATTGAAGTTTCTCAGATAGAGAGATGAGGACACTGGGAAAACTCCTGGGAACAGCTAGAAAACACCTAGATATTCTTTTCCTAAGAAGCAATAACACAATCCACAAAGGAAATGTGCATTTGAAAAGCTCTATTTTTCCTAGAGACTGTATACATGTCTTAAGGGGAATAAGTGGTGGTCCAGTTAGAGAATTATGTAAATCTATCCAGAAACTAGATCACATTTATTACTGTGTGATTTGAACCAGAACACACTTGGCTTATCTAACAAATTTAATACAACATTTTCTTTGGAAGTAGGAGCATTGAATTGTGGATGGAGTGTGTGATGCAGAGAAGTTTGAGAGCCTTATTTCACCTAAAATGATGCAGTGTCTTTCTTTATTTTGCTAGGAGTCTAGTTAGCACAAATTCTACTACTTTAATTCTGTTTTTAACTTACATATGGGTATAGCTTGGTTACTGCTTTTTTTCCTAGTTTTCCCTTTCACAAATATTTCCATTCATATTTCCCAGTGAATTAGGAGTGGTTAGTTTTGTTTGCATGCCTAACTACTAGATAGAAAACACAGAAATCAAGTATTTGTGCCTATACAGAACTCATATTGTAATGATACTTTGCTCTTAGTTATTTAAAAAATAAAGAAAAGAAAAGAAATAATATCACAGTTGTAAAAAAAAGAGTAAATACACTAAACAAAAATCATTTTGCAGCATTGTAATTCTACCTAAACTATTAAGATAGAAGAGATCTTGGTCAATCATAAACCTATATGAATTTTGAGGCAAATTTTATGAATATGTTCTCTTTTGAGTGGTTAATTTGAAAAGTGCCCTTTTTTGAGTGAATTCAAGTCAGAGCACATAATGTGGGCAGAAATTTTAGTATAGGTTAAAGTTAAAAGTCTTATACACAAGTACTGAGTCTAGAGCAATAGTACAATGAGTAGGGCTTACATGTATCCAACCCAAGTTCAATCCCAGCATCCCATGTGATCTGCTGAGCACCACGAAAATCAATTCCTAAATTTAGAGCCATGAGTAGCGCCTGAGCACTGCCAGGTGTGCCATCCCCAAAAGTCTTTTACACAGGTTATTATAGAAAGGGAACAGCAATAGTTGCTTCTCTAGATGTTTATATATTGAATACAAAAATTTTAATATCAAACTAAATATATGGAGGCAATCAGATAACTGTCAAGAGGTATGAACTAGTTACATGACAATTATAATGGGCTCCCACCTTATTTATAATTTTAGATCTTGTTTCTTTATGGAAATCTTCATCTTTGGTGTCCTGAAACATGCTAATGATCTCTGTAGAAATTCAAAATGATAACCACCAAATGACATTCTCATTGAGCAGGTGTCCTCACAAGTTAAAAGTCTCCCTGAATATAAGTTCCCTTATTTCTACAGACTCATTCCCAATGGACTCTATTTGACTCTACAAATGTTCTTTGTAACACAAAATAGCAAAGCAAGCACAAACCTTTCCATATAAAACTAAAATACCTGCCTATGTTGGACATTCAATATAATCAACAGGTTTATTACATTATTGCTGTTTTGCCTAGTAATTTACTCTTCCTCCAAGACACAATATTGTCTCTCAATATCATGACTCAGATTTTAATCCCAAATATTCTTTCCTTCTCCCTCATATGATTTTTCTATCTAAACAGCAATAAGCTCCACCCCCCCATGTCCTGACCTCTCATTCTTATCATCTTTAAGAGACTAAGCCAACAGGGTTAGGACATAACTTAATATTATCAGCCAGTGCCCCCATCACATCGTGCCATCCCATAATTGCCACATTTACAATTTTAGGAATCCAGAATTCCTCTTTATAACCACTGCCTTCAATTATATGATTTTTAAGTGCTTGTTTTATGTAACGAGGCTTTCTTATAACTCTTAGATGACTCAAGAACATTTGAAAATTGTATTTATTTTTAGGTGGGTAATTTTGTTTAGACCAGAATAGGATTACAAGCTGGAATCTGCAAGATTTCAGTGACAAAATAAGATGAGTGATTTCGAGTATGGTTTACAAAATTGAGACTCGAGATAGAAAAGGAGATTCTTTCTCCATTTTTTTCCAACTCTGCTTATTTTTTCCAATTCCATGATTGCCAAGGAAAATTACTATAAGTATCTCAATAGCATCTCTGCTGACAAATAATTCTACCTATCAATGCTCAAATAAGAAGCCAAATTTTAAATTTTGATTGACTCAATTTGGGTCATGTGAACAAACTTTAGTCCATTTATTTTTGTCAGGCAGATAAAGATACAATTGGTGAGTCTCAGGTCCTATGCTTATTCCTGTGACTTGCTTCAGAGCTTATTAAGAAGCAAGAGAGAGTCTATCAGAAAAACTTACCAAAAAGTGTAGGTACATTGATCAGTAAAAATAATTGTGTCTCTGTCTCAGAAGTGCTTGACCCCTCACTCCTGGAATTTTCTATCCTAGATTTTGCTCTTTTTAAAAAAGTATCTTTTGTTTGCCCATTACTTATGATCTTGTATTATTGCTTTTTTTTATTCAAAGTGGAGATCAGTTTCTTATACTAGATAACTCAGTACACTCCTTCATATTGCTCAATTATTAGGATCAGTATCTAATGTGGCAGCTCTTTAATGACATCAGTACTAATCAAACTATGAAACATTCTGCCCATGCAGGCAGGAAAAATCCCTGGTCAAGAATGATTCCTAAGGGTAACCATTGGTTGCAGTGTGACCACAAACCCAGCCTATCTCTTTTGTGAGTCCTTGAGTTATTGGATGTAAAATTAGCACATAAAACCCCAGAGTTGAACATGTTTTGCAAAATCCTGTTGTCTAGTGCCCAGGTCTCACTCTGAACCCTCCCTGGTTCTATCCCTCAGAATCTACAGTCAGTCTATGTACTCTGCTGATGGGAGTGGGGATGGGAGGCTCTGTCCATGCTCATCTCTCACTGACATGCCATAATTCTCTCCTTGCTGGTGGTGCTCCTTGCACCTTTGGTTGGTTCCTTTGTTCTCCAGCCATTCTGAGAGGGAGGAAAACTGATGCTCTTACTGCTATCTGTCCAGGCCCAGGTGGGTCTGAGAGAAGCTGAAATTCACCTGGGCCAAAAAGAAGCCTGATCTGAGTGCTCTCTGATAACAGTCCTCATTCTGGCTACTTAGTTCCATTGTCTATCAAACTGTCTATTCCTTATGTACTGAGATCGATAATGATCAATTGAAAAGGCCCCAACTATATAAAGCCTGTGACTCAACCTACTGCAACCAAACTTTAAAATGTGTTATCAGGAAGGCAGGCATGTGTATGCATGTATGCATGTATGCATGTTATCAGGAAGGCAGGCACTTATGGAGGGAAGTTAACTCTGGTAGCTGACTGGTGCTGGAATATGCATTACCTAAAATTTAGCTGTAAATAACTTTATGAATCATAGTACTTTAATAAAAAGGGCAATAACTAATTGTAACTAGATTACCTGGAACTTCTTCTCTCCACCTTCACCTCCACCATAGCAGCAGTTTCATTAAATGACTTTAACTTCATCCTGGCTTTAGGCCTCTTCCCTCTGGTTAACTGTGCTTTCCCCTCTGGCTTGGATCCAATAGGTATTACTATTGAGATATTATGAAAGTTTGTCATTTCTTAACCACATAGGGCTTTCTTGTTTTTCTCACAATGATTAGTTTGGGGCAAAATGAAAATGAATATTACTTGAATAAACTAAAATATGAAGACAAGGCTTAACTTTATGGGCCTCTTATGTAGCATACTTATGCAAAAGACTATAATATACCTCTTGTTAGAGAGCAGTTAGGTGACCGATGATATATTCATTTATTAAAATTAAATCACAAAGACATATTAGGAAACAAGATTGTCAACCTCCAATATTCTCTTCATAGGGTCTTAAATTTATTAACTTTTGGGTTGAATTGGCTGCTGCTTCACTCTGGACTGTTCCCAAAGCTCTCTTGATATGTAGACATTTTATTTGCATACAAAAAAGGCACACAGCATGGCTGGATATGCCAACCATCTGGCTCAGGCAATTTATCTGGATTATTACTGAACTGTACAAAACTATGTAAATATATATTCCTAAAATTCTAAATGCTCCCTTTCCCATCTGCCTGGATGCCTTTCTTTTCAATAACCCAAAGCAGACAGGAGTATATAATCACACACACAAAACACACACACAAATCACACACAGAACACACACACACACACACACATCTTTCTGTTCTGTTGACTGTTTCTAGTGAAACAAGTGATAAAATCAAGCTTGTTGGTTGACAGCCAGTATATTCTATTTAGATTCAGTCAGATTTTGTAACTGATTAAAATGCTTTTGACTAATCTCTAGTTGAATCCCTGTATCACTGTCTCATTTTTTCCTTAATTCCCTTTCCAAAAGATTCACATTTTTTCCAACGAATGGTTTTCTAGTTTTTGAAGGTGGTTCATTAAAAAAAAAAGGCCTTATGTTAAGCACTGTGATTTACAATACTGCTAATAATAGGGTTTCCTGCATAACATATTCCATCAAATATTATATAACCAAGTGTCCATTTTCTTTCACCAATGTCCCAGTGCCTCACTATTTTGCATTCTAAATCCCTCTCTTGTGGTTTGCATCATTCTAAAGACCAGTTATGTTTCTATTGCCAATGAGAATTTGCTGTTTTCTTACTATGTGACTTTATATCCCACATATAAATGAGATTATTTTATATCTGTCTCTCTCCTTCTGACTAACTTCATTCAGTATGGCACTCCCAAGATCCAATCTATGTAGCAACAAATTGCATGATTGTATCTTTTCTTAAGGGTGATCCATCTTATAAACTCAAGAGTTGTTAAAGAATATGTATGTCAGGGGCCAGGTGGTGGCGCTGGAGGTAAGGTGCCTGCGCTAGCCAAGGACGGACCACAGTTCGATCCCCTGGTTTCCCATATGGTCCCCCAGCCAGGAGCGACTTCTGAGTGCATAGCCAGGAGTAACCCCTGAGTGTCACTGCGTATGGCCCAAAACCCTCCCCCCCCAAAAAAAAAGAATATGTATGTCAGTAGAAATGTACTTATAAAAATTGTTTAACTTTTGTATATAAATGGGTACAAAATTAATGAAATGAGGTTCAGTTCAGAGTCACCTAAGTACTACTATAGTCCTAGAGTGATGAATAAAAATGATTCTTTATATATTATCAATATCACCATATGAGACATTTTCATGTATTGCTTTACAAGTAAAGCAAGCACATTTGTTTCCTACAATAAGCCCTTTGCTTCCCCAAATGATATTACATGGAAATATTTCATGCATAAAGCCAGCAGCCATTGAAGAAGGAGAAGGAAACAACCGTCCTACTACGCTTGAAGTAAAACATTTATTCAAGGAGAAGGGGAGATTGCAAATACACTGCTTCAGAAGCAGGGAATGAGGACCCAAAGGGAACCCCTTTCAGCAGCCTTGATTTCATTTCTCTTTATACTTGTAGACTGTCTACTTTCCTCATTAATTTCCTTTCCAATCTTTTGCTTAAGAAGCAGAGAAAACTTGGGTACTAAAGCTCTCTTTATGTTCCACCACACCTCTCGAGTTGCTATAGGAACAATGAGACTGTTATGATGGTGCCCAGGATGGTACTTTTGATGGACAAATACTACTTTGATATGTACTAAAATAACCTTACAATGAGCTAGATTTCACTTAGTGGTGACTTAAAAAGTTTATCTTCCTCACTCCGTTGGTTGAAACAAAGGGAGAGATCTTACAGGAGACATAAAAAAATCTAGTGTTTTTTGTTGCAAGTAGACTTTGGCAAAAGGGGAAGTGAGGGTGGTACCTCAAGTTAAAAGTGCTTCACTTCTTTGCTCTATTCACCTTGGCCAACTAAGGAAATGTCTGGTATGTTGTAGGTCTAAGAAAGACATCCAGGAGCACCGATATAGCATGGACAATAGTGTCCCAACACAATGTAGCTTCAAGCTGTGACACAATGCTGGAATTCACATCAGGCTGTCTGGAAAAATCACTCTTATTTCAAACCATTCCTTGTCTTGCATATCATTCTTGAATAACTCTACAGGTGTTTTCATGTAACCTAGATGTCTTGTTTTGTTTTCTAAAGTTCATACTTTTGCCTGCCATGTGTCTGCTCAGGCACTATCTTCATTCTGAAAATGCAGTCAGAGTAAATTGAAATAAGACACATCAATTTCTCTTCCTGGGTTAAATAAACTCTGTCACCCCACATCATTTTCAATCTATGTATGTCATGGTATATTCTATGAATCTTACTTCAACTCTCTTCTTAATATTTTAGATGTTTCTAACTGGCAGGAAAAAAATATAATATATGCACTTACCCAGTCCCTTCCAAAGCATTTGTCCTTTCAAAGGTCCTCCATGATATTCGTTGAATGGGTCAATAAGCAACTCAAGGAATGACTAGTTGTATAGAAGCAACAAAATTCTCAAGAAATTGACCCTTGAAATATACTCAGTAACCTCGTTCATAAAATTATAAGTCTCTTTCAGCCCAAAGACACATAGCTATTTATGCCATCCTTGTGTTTCTTTCACACAGAGACAATGAATCATGCCGAATTACAGCTCTTAAGACCTTACAGCAATTGCAAAGTGCCCTATAGGACATTCATCTTTCATAGTGCATTATATTTTTAAATGATAATTGTTGTCATAAATGTTCTTACCCACATTTCAGCTAGTTAAAATTTTGGCTGTCTCCATAAAATGAAAGATGCCAGATTGTTTACAGATGAATTAATCATGACATTATCCCTGGAACTTTTAAATTACGTCAATTACATTGCATTTAGCTTCACAAATAACCTTCTTATTAAACAAATGGAATCTTTTCTCCTATTAATAAAGATTAAATCATTAACTAACATGGATTTGAATCACACTGTGACTGCAGTCAGTTGATGGCTCCCAGGACAGAGGAAAAAAAAACTTTGTAGCGAAATATATGTCATCCTTTTAGTAGCATCATCCATCTTCATGGAATTTGGGAACATTCGTTTTCTTTAGGAGTTCATCTATGAATTGATTAGAACATTTTGATGTCTTAGACTGCCTGATATCCAGGGCTCCAGAGAACATTGTGGAGGAGTTTGACATTAAAGAGCTCAACTATCAGGGATCTTTGTGAAACCCGAGACAAGTCTGGCTCCTCAGTTTCTGGGTGAACTTTTCTAAAACTTAAACTACTTGCACTCATTTGATCAATGTCTTTCCTACAAGCACTTGGCAGTGTTAGAATCAAAACCGGCAGGCAAAGCCTTTCAGACCCTATTGCTTGTGTCTTCTGTGAATTGTTTATAAATATGCAATAAAGATAGGAATAATTGATGAAAAAGAAGATTCAACTATATTGGTCTCAAAACATTTGCAGAAGTACTCCTTAATTCACTGCCAAATTAATTAACCCTTTAGATATTGTAAAATGTTAATAGAATCAAAAGCATTGTTAAAGTACATTTTTATTATGATTTTTGAATCATAAATGCTAATAACAAAAAACCATTATCGTGTCTAGCCAAAGCATCTGCAACAATACATCTCCCCAAATGTCAATCTCCTTTCAAATGTTCTGAAAAAGCAAACTATGGTCTTGACTCCTGGAAGTGACTGTTGCCTGCCAAGGTCTGTTCTTTGTAGCTCCTGAGTTTCATTGGGTGACCTTGGTGGGCTTTTAGGTACCAAGCTAAAAAAATTTCAGAACTATTGTCATTCTCCAACATCACAGCATTATACTGAAGAGTTACAAAAGGGGAATAAGACTGTGTTTTTACTATTTCTCACAATGAATGTTTTTCATGGCAACTTATATGAAACTAAATCTAAAATTTCTCTTTATTGAGCCACACCGTGATGTGCTCATAGCATACTCATGGATCTGAGGCATACCTCCCAGCTGGGTTTTGGGGACAATGCAGGTGACAGAACTCTAACCCTAGGTTGGCCCTATGAAAAGACAAAACCCTACCAGCTATACTACAACTATGGCCCCTTGACCTAAAATTTTATGGAAAATACTTGACAGGTTCCAAGAATTGGCTCAAAGACTTGGTGTATATGCTTTGCATTTGAAAGGCTCTGGGTTTGATTCCCACCACTGCTGGAAACAGAGGCAAAAATCCTGATTACTACTGAAAAAAACACTACAGGTGACTATAGTACCCTTAGTACCATTGGTCCTAAGAGCCACTATATGGCCATGCCCAAGCATTAAAATTTCTTGACTATGCAACTCGTGAAGTATTGTTAGAAATGATTCTTGTATGCTTGATTACTACTTAAAAGGCAGCCTCTCTCCCAGGGAACAAAAAAGAAAAGATTTATACACTCACTTGTTTTCTGGGCTAGTATCCTTTCTTTTAGCCAATGTTTTTCTATTCATTTTATTTTATTTTAAAATACTGGTTTGCTAAATTGACCCTTGATAAGTATTAAAGTAATTTAATAAGTAATTTGGATGTTAAGGGTAAAAGATATCACAATTCAGAGTGTCCTATAATATGTTTAAAATTTGTGTCTATAGCAAAGCAAGATTGGGATGGACTTTATTATCCTCAGTACTCTAATTTTCTTGCTTGAAGATAGATGTTTTCTGAAGGCACAATATAAACAATAGAGAAAATAAATCTAGCCTATTAAATACACAAAAAGTTTATAAACCTGTTGCTCCATGTAAATATGAATAGTATCCACTTTGGATCAAAGATGTGTCCTGTTTGAGGATTTAACAGAATTATTCCAGCTAGAGTCATAGCAAGAGCAACACACAGCCATTAGAATATTAATGGCATATGGGATAATTCTGGGCCAACAATGGATGGTAGATTCTCCCCAAGAAACCTTTCGCAAAGCCAATCATACCAATTGCTGGAGGGGCCGCACTTTCAAAATTTTAGTGTCTGGCATAGAATAGTTGGAGAGTAATTGTAAGCCATTCTCCTTAAAGCCTGATGAAGAAAATATTCCTTTCAATTGTAGGTACAGAAAAGAACCTGAAAGAAGTGACCAAATTGCCATTTCATGGTCCATAGATTAGGGCTCAGAGTTATTTAGGAAATTCATTCACATAGTCTATATGTCTTGATTGATATCTGAGAGAAAAGATTTGTTGTTATTATTATTGTTGTTTTGTTATGTTTTGTTTGTTTGGGGTCACACCCAGCTGTGCTCTGGGTCTATACTGGCTCTGAGCTCAACAATTAATTATCCCTGGCAGGCTCAGGGAACCATGTGGAATGCAAGGTTCAAACCTAGGTTGACCAAGTGCATCTCTCTGGGCTCTGAACAAAAAAGTTTTAAATGTTTATATTTACCTTAAAATCTCTAAATAACCTCCAAGCATTAATAAAATTGGACCTGGCATGATTGATAGTGGATGACTCAAGATCATATTATTGGTATCTCAGATGGTCCCCTGAGCCTGCTAGGAGTGATCCCTAAATGCAGAGCCAGAAGTGATCATTGAGCACAAAAGACATGAGCCAAAAAGAAAAATGAAGAAATCTGGAATAATCATCTTTTAAAGAATAATCTAGTGATCCATTCTGATTTTCTTCTCTATCTTTTAGTCATATTAGATATAGTAGTCCACTTTCTTCATCCAAATCATGATCTCCCTTTTGTCACACCTAATCCTATTTTCATATTTTACTATTATTTCATTTTGCTTTTGCAGGTTTATTTCACTCTACACAGTGGAGTTTCTTAGGAGTCAATGTCAGATGCTTCTCTTCAGTTTCCATCCTCTCATCACCAAAGTTACTTCAATTGTTCACTAGCTCTACTGTCTTCTTAGAATCACACATTTGAACTATGTCTACTATGTCACTAAATTGTAATGTCCAAAGCATTTCTTTTTTCTTTAACTACACCATAAAAGGCACAAAAAAAAAACCATTAACTGAAAACCTACAGCCTCGTTTAGATCTGTCCATTTGTCCACTGTGTGCACTCACCTGAACCAGCACAGAGAAACCATGAGCAAGGGGACTTGAAGGGGACTCTCTGTAAGGATGCAAACCATATATCTCAATAGTGGGGGCGGGGTTCTACTTCAGAATGGTTTCCAAACACTTTCAGCGATTAGTGGAACTCATCACTGTTGGTTGAGCTGATTGTTGTTTATGTAAATCATGGAAGAGTTGATATGATGCCTAAAGATTCTATATCTGTCTAGATATATAAAAATAATATAATGCAAGTATCAAGACACTTTCTCAGATTTCCCCATTAATCATGGCAGCTAGGCAAAGGAAAACCAGAATGGTTGGGAAGTGCTTGAAAAGCAAAATTGCTGGTCAATTAGGAAACAATCAGTTTCCTCTGAAGAAAAACACCTTTTCTGACACCTCCCTTTGTTGTGATAAATTGTTTGCAGTGGTTATGAGAGAAGTGCTGCTCGGAAGGTAAAAATTTAATTAGATTCAAAGGTGCATGTACTGTGAGCTAGTAGAGTAGGGGAGTATTTTCTCTGTCCTGGACCTATATAGTATTTTGATGAGTATACAGAAAGACATAACGAAAGACATACATTGAAATATTTATTTGAGGGAATTTTGTGGACTCTAATTAATTTAGAATATTTTATTAAATAATAAATGTAAAGCAATGAACTGAAAGCCACCAATGGACTATTTATGCACATGAAAGCACAGTCTAGAAATAGCTAAGCCAACATTAATATTGTTGTCATGATTTATTAATTTAATGTACTAATGATTCATTAAAACTCTTCTAGCCAGCCTCTGTCATCAATCAACAAATATTTACAAAACAGTTATTAGGTATGTGCATGCTTCCCCTCTGCTCTAAAATAATAGGGAAAGACAAGATCCAATTAATCCCCCATAGGAAACTAATGTAAAATTTGAATTATTTGGCTTAGGGTGTAGGCAATCTGTGATTTTAGAAAGGGGGGAACCAACTTATTATGTTTTTTAATACAGATTAGTTCAGAAATATGGGCAAAGTCAGTAAATATTATGCAAAAATGGAATTTTATATTTCAAGTAGAATTAGACACAGTGGGAAATGGAGTAAATAATGTTTTTTTGTTTTATTTTGTTTTGTTTTTTTTTGGTTTTGGGGCCACGCCTGGTGACACTCAGGGGTTACTCCTGGCTATGCATTCAGAAATCACTCCTGGCTAGGGAGACCATATGAGAGGCCAGGGATCGAACCAGGTCCTTCCTGGATCTGCCACCTGCAAGGCAAACCCCCTACTGCTGTGCTATCACATCAGCCCCATAAGCTAGTATTTTCAAATTTTTATGCAAACCTATTTCTCAAGAAATCTTTGTCTGTTGTTCACCAAGCAGTGCTCAGGGTTTACTTCTTGCTTTATACTCAGAGATCCTTCCTGGCCATGCTTGTGGGGCCATAGAAAATGCCAGGGATCGAATCTAGCAAACCAACTGTTTACCAGGCAAGCTCGATCTGCTGTACTAACTCTCTCTTCCAACCCCCACATTATTATTTTAATACATTTTGCACTGACTAAAATGATGAGATTTTGATTCCTAATTTAAGTTTTTACATCTTTCATATCTCTATATTGACTTTACTGAACTGACTTTTATTGCAAGTAACTTGTTAATAAGCATCTTAAGACAAAAAGAACCAGATCTACAATAAAACATTCCTCTTTAAACTATTTCTATATATATATATATATATATATATATATATATTTATCTTCCCATATTAAATCTAATTTAAAAAATTACACACATTAAATTATTGTCTTATAGGAATATCATATCCTTATAATCCAAACTAAATAAAATTATGTATGGCATAGTAGCATATTTGGTCAAAGTGGGGCTAATTTAAATT
Source organism: Crocidura indochinensis (assembly GCA_004027635.1). Taxonomy (NCBI): domain Eukaryota; kingdom Metazoa; phylum Chordata; class Mammalia; order Eulipotyphla; family Soricidae; genus Crocidura; species Crocidura indochinensis. The sequence continues at coordinate 12,849 of PVKC010019813.1, forward strand.
CTGTCTGTTCATTAAAATGTGACATGGTAAATTTCTACTGGTCAAAGACAATTGAGAATGTTCTATTTACTTGATATTATTTCTGTCTTTTATTTTTTTGTGTGATTTTGCTGTTGCATTTTGGTGTCATACCTGGTAGGGCTCATGGGTTATTCTGGGCTCTGAGTTCAGGAATCATTCCTAATGGGGCATGGAGGATGACTTGGGAATGAAACACAGGTCAGCTACGTACAAGGCCAACAGCCTACCCTCTCTACTATCATTCCCATACTTTCTTTTTTTTGTTTTGTTTTTGGGCCACACCCAGTGACGCTCAGGGGTTACTCCTGGCTATTCGCTCAGAAGTTGCTCCTGGCAGGCACGGGGGACCATATGGGGAACCGGGGGATCGAACCGCGGACGCTCCTAGGTTAGCGCAGGCAAGGCAGGCACCTTACCTCCAGTGCCACCGCCCGGCCCCCCTCATCCCCTATTTTCTTGACCTTACACCACCACCTCTTAAGAACATTTGCCTTTGGGTCTCCTGAAATGAAAAAGGAAAAAGTATCATTGTTGAACACCACAGTGATGTGCTATGACAAAATGCCTAAACTAGTCTCTGCATTTTCAATCAAATGCTTTTTCCGAGAGTGTATTTTTTGATGTGACAAAAATTCATAAATAATTAACTTGAAATCAGGAAGAATTTTCTAGATCATTTCTTCTTGTTTTTGTTGTGTAAGAGGCAAACATTTTCTGATTATAATTATTAAGCATTTTGGGGGGGGGGCAATAGGGGTGAGCTAATTTAGTCAGGTGAAAAGTTTTTACTTTTTTCGTCAAGATTTCCCTGATGAAGGAAATTCTCAGGTGCACCCCAGGCTCCATAGACTTCACCTGCCCTGTGAAATTGTTCAAGGATAAAGAACACAAGAAAACTGGAAAAAAAAAGTCCAGGTAGCAGGTACTAATATTTCAATGTTATCTTGAGCAGAGAAAAAAACGGGAGCTTTCTTGAAAAATCATTCAGACTGATGTCTCTATAGACTTCTGGACTTTTACTCACTCATTTATAAAAAAAAAATAACCTATTCATTTACTTGAGGCCTGGCAAGGAGAAAGGCAATTCTCTTGAACTTAGGTCAATAAATCCTTGAAAATATTTCCATTTTATAAAACATAGGTGATCTCATATATTAAAATAAAATTTATCCTTGACATGGATTATTTGTATTCAATCATTAAATGTCTTTTAATAAACTATTTCTCAATAACAATTCTCACTTATACTTAAATTTATTTTTACATAAATATCTCTATCAATGTGAATATATATATAATCATGCAATTTGGCAAATATTCGTATCTGAGAAATGATGCGAGGGTTAAGGATTGTGAGCTCCATTATAATAATGAGCTCTATCATAAAACTCATGACCAAAGTATGGATAATAAACTGATTTATATGAATGAAAATATTTGAAATCTCATTGAACCTGTCTTATAATATCCCTTTCTCAGGACTAATGATATAAAAATTCAGGATTAAAGATCAGGGTCCATAAATCATAAACAAAATGATGTCTGTTTTTCTTCTTATAAATCATTTTTCTGAAGCCATCTAGTACAACATGCACTAGATCAATCCATCAAGCCTGCAGCTAAATACAACATTAGTTTCCAAGGATATGCACAGTTTTAGTACGTTGTGAAAGCTCATTAATATTCTTCACAGGTATTTTAGAATATAATCATCAATGGGGCAGTAAGTTAAAGGAATTTGCTAGACATCTTGATTTTTAGTTTAATGAGGAAAAAATAGTAAAGCAGATAAGTAGTTCACTGATCTGTGAAATATAAGTAACAACTAACCTAGGAATTTTGCTGCGGTTCTTGTAAAAATAAATAACATTTGTAACTAAGCAACGTTTTCCAAGGAAACTTCAAGTCCTCACTACATTTCTTGGAAACTAAGATTGCAAGTGAAGTAAAGTATAATATTGCAGTTTTCCTATAGGCTAATTCATACAAGTGTGAATTTATATTTCTGTTTGCAAACTGTCAACTAAAAACACATAACATGAAGCAATTATTGTATCTGTTTATGAGTTTATTTTTCAGTCCACTTATTGCAGTTTAGAGGTTCTAAGAGCTGGAACCATCCTGCCTGCTCAGGCCACAAGGTGGAACCATTCCTAAGAAGCACTCTTTCTTCCCTACAGAGACAGGTGAAGAAGACCCACCTTCAAGGACAGGGCTGCTAATTTTTCAGAGCTTTCTTTATCAGTGTTGTAACGCTGTTGCGAAAAAACATGAACTAGCTGGGTTATGAATAGGATATTGAATCCTGGACTATATTTAACAGCCATCTATTTCAATATAGATACACAATTTTAGCTTTAGACATTTGAACCGCCAAGGTTCAAATTGAAAAGGGAGAATACGCAGGAAAGAAAGACACTGGTGTGAGGAAAAGGAGATATAGAAAGGGATAGAGGAGAAAAAATGCATTCCTGGTGACAAGTTGGTCTCAATTTAACAAATACTTCTGCAATTTGTTTTCTTTCTCTCATTTATTTGTTTGATTTGTTTCAGAACCATACCCAGTAGTGCTCAGAGGGTATTCCTGACTTGAAGTTCAAAAATCATACTTGATGCTCCTAGTGCCATGATGTGCTAGGGATCAATCCAGTTCTTCTACATGCAATTTGTCATCTACATGCAATTAAGTCATCTCTCTGACTATATGTCAACTTTGTACCTTGGATCTCGTCTCCCATCTTGTCAAGTCTCTGAGTCACTGCTCTCCTTTAATCAACATTATCCTACACCTAACCTCCAACTCAGGCTATTTACAAAAAACCACAATTGTAGAAAGTGAGGTCTGTTGAAGTCTTAAAGAAAAAAAAATCAGTGAGAGGCCTTGGCACTGGGGCAATAGCTCAAAGGGCCTGAGCACAGGCTTTGCTTGCTTGAGGTCTGGGTTCAATCCCTAGCCCTGTGTGATTCCTTGAACATTGTGGGTTGTGGGGGTGATCCTGAGCATTTAGCATCATTGAATATGACCCCCCCAAAAAAATTAAAATGAGATTGTTTGCAATTTAGGGAGAGGTTTTTCTCCAGCAGCTTATGACATCATACTAGCCACTCTGCACATTGCTAGTAGCAGTGCAGATATGCCAGTACAGTGCTCAAAAAAGAAACACCCTACAAAGAACCAAACTCTAGGCCTTAGACATGCAAGCATGTACTCCAGCCTTTTTTTTTTATAAAAAAAGTCTTAATTTTATCTTATTCAAGAACTATGATAAAGTTATTCATTATTGAGTTTTAGACATGCATTTTCTAGAGTCAATCCCCAAGTCAACTTTTTCTCCATCAGTGCTCCCAAGTTCTCTCCCACACCATCCCCCAAAACTGCCACCTTTGATAGGCACATTTTTAAGTTTGATTGTCAAAGTTTGGACCTTACATTTTGACTTTGTGACTTGGATATTTAGTTCTGTCCTTCACCCCTAACACTACCCCCTATTGTTTACTATTGCTCTCTCTTCTTCCACTGTCTTTCCTTCTCTGTCTGTTTCCTTCCTATACTCCCTATACTCTATACCTATATACAAAGGTGATCTAGGCATTCCCCCCTATAAAACACTGCATTTCTTTGTCCAGTTAAGCATCTTATATAAGTGAAATCATCCCTTGATTTTCTTGAGCAGAGTGTCACAATTTTAAGTACTGTTTTAAAGACAAATTTGTATTAAGAACGATGCTACCAATTGCTGTTGGTACAGTCCATAGCTGTTTGTTTATATGTTCATTCATCCATTTCAATTATTTACAGAAAGTATTTCCCTTAATTATGTCTCCCCTTGAAAGGCCCTGTACACTATTAGTTTAAACTGTATATGTGTCACCTTTTAATGTCTTCACTTCTACTAAGTTCTTTGTAGAACTTAATACTTCGGAAATTTTGTGATTTTTTTTAAGGGGTCGAGAGGATTGGAGTTGTTTTTAGATATTATTTATTTGCTTCCACCATAGCTCATCTGCTACTAATAGAATGGGCTTTGATAAATTTATTCATTTATTTATTTAGTGTAAAAGTAGATGAGATGCAGCAATTTCTACAGCGGGGTCAAAAAGAACCTCATCTGTTACTCCCCATTAATGTGTGCTCCTGGCAAATTAACTAGGTCAGCAGACTTACATAAAAATTTAATTAACTGGTTAATCAGGTGGACAAAAGATCAAGCTGGGTATTTAAAAACCTTGAAGGAAAAGCAAATTAATTACCTCAGAGCACTTCCTTTCAAAGAATCACTAATTCCTTTAACCAGATTGAGCTCATTGGACCAAAGTAATGCTGCCACTTAAGAGACAGAGAAGGACTTATTCCCACTAAATCATGATTTTGGAAGAGAATTTTTCTATGAAAAAAATGATATTCATTAGCTAATGATGATTTTATAATTGTTATTAATCAAACACGTCAACAACTACTAATCAGAATTTCTGATAAGCTATTTGTAATCAAGTCATATCTAGCTATAATGATAAGTTTCTTAGTCTCTGATACAGATTCTTTATTGAAAAAATCAAATCACCTTGATTGTAATTATCTTTTATTTGAAAATGTGTCTGTATTTACTTAAAAATTCAAATTATGTTCAAATTCAAATTATTTAGGAGTCTTAATATCTTTACAAGATTCTTTTATTTGAGTTTAGAATGTATTACATTGGGCAACACTTTGTTTTCAGCTGAATGGAAGAAGAAATGAAAAATATATAATAAAAGCAGATGTAGATATCGAAGTTTTCTACCAGAAATTCTATTTTTGTGTTTGTCCCTCTTATTTGTGCATGAAATTCAGATGTGATAATGATACAGATATTTACTTTGTAAAGTTTTGTGTAATTTTCTATTGAGTATGGTTTTGTATTATATGATAATATTTATTCATAAAGCGCATAATAATGGGTATGAGTAATTTTGCACAAACTTTTAAAATCTAGTAGTTTAGTATACAAAATATTTGACAGCATGAACATAAGTGATATCAAATGCCTTCATGTATTATTTCTACAAATAAATGAATATTCTTATTCATTCTTTAGTCATTCTGTTTCAACCATTTCAATGTCTAGTAAGTGACAGACACTGGGACAACAACAACAAATAAGACAGACTTGTCCGTCCTGGTAAAGCTTAAAGAATTAGTTTAATTACTAAATTGGCAATTGACAATTAAAGGGATATGTCTCAAATCTATCCTTGTACTATATTCTTTGTCTGCACAATTAAATGTACTTAAAAATCATTATTTTTCTTTTTCAGTAAGTTATCTAATGATATTGGCTGATATCACCTTAAAATTATTTAAGGGGGCCGGGCGGTGGAACTGGAGGTAAGGTGCCTGCCTTGCCTGTGCTAACCTAGGACGAACCACGGTTCGATCCCCCAGTTTCCCATATGGTCCCCCAAGCTAAGAGCGACTTCTGAGCGCATAGCCAGGAGTAGTCCCTGAGCATCACCGGGTGTGGTCCAAAAACTAAAAAAAAAAAAAATATTTAAGAGGATAAAGAAATTTAATTTGAGATTAATTTTTAAGTGGAAAAAAATGGCATCTTACAACTTAGAGATGATATCATTCTGATGCATAAATGTCAATAAGTATACAAGATTACTAGAATTAGGGGCCCGGGAGATAGTATGGAGGTAAGGCGTTTGCCTTTCATGCAAAAGGTCATCGGTTCGAATCCCGGTGTCCCATATGGTCCCCTGTGTGCCTGCCAGGAGCAATTTCTGAGCATGGAGTCAGGAGTAACCCCTGAGCACTGCCGGGTGTGACCCAAAAACAAAACAAAACAAAAAAGATTACTAGAATTAGGACAAAGATAAGTTAGACATATTGATATAATATGCATATATTTTATAATTATATAATATTCATATTAAAAATAATTCACTTAAGTTAAACAAATGGCTGAAGAACTTTAATGCAGACAATATGCTGCTTTCTTGACTTTATTTTCCACTGATGTAGAACTGTTAGTCTTTATAATCATCACCTTTTCCAGAACTGCTTAAATAAAC
>PVKC010019814.1:0-18907 GCA_004027635.1 Crocidura indochinensis
TTAAAAACACATGACTTATCTTTTAAACAATTAATACCATAAAACATCCCTATAACACTCAACTACATGCTATTTCCAACTTATTAGTGTGCTGAATCATAGTGTTTTGAAATAATTTTCATTTAGCAAGTAGTCACTGCTGTAACTCATTATAATTCATTTATAGTTAATGTTATGAAAATCAATAGATGCCCGGAGAGTTAGCACAGGGGCGTTTGCCTTGCAAGCAGCCAATCCAGCACCAAAGGTGGTTGGTTCAAATCCCGTTGTCCTATATGGTCCCCCATGCCTGCCAGGAGCTATTTCTGAGCAGACAGCCAGGAGTAACCCCTGACACCGCCTAGTGTGGCCCAAAAACCAAGAAAGAAAAAAAAAAAAAAGAAAAAAAGAAAAAAAGAAAATCAACAGATATAAAATACAAGAATTTTCCCATTTTACCAATGTTCCATTAATACTATTGTGCTGAACTAGTTCCAAAATCATGTACATATGGAACAATTGAACAAAATGGGTTCTTTCTCCAGACCCTATATATGTATCCATTTTTTTCTTAAATAAAATAACTTGATTACTTATTGCTTGCTATGTTGATAGGAAGAGAACAACTTAGTTTAATATATTTCACAGGAGTTTGCTGTCAAGATAGGCTTTTAAAACAGAAAGAATTTACAAATAAGTATTGTGATACTTATTTTCGTGATTTTCAAAACCTAGCTCAGAAAAGTTAGTGAGAGTTAAGAAGGAGAAAATGATTAAGAACTATTAGACATCATAAGAAATCAACTTACACAGATGATTAAATCCAAAGGTAAGTTAATTTTCGGAAAATTAGAGAAGAAAACTGTTAAGTTTTTAACTTAGTTAAACCTGAAAAAGTGACATATTAGTTTGTACTATACTTCTAAATGTTCTGATTCTTTCAAACTCTGCATCCAGGGGTTTTCTACTTTTCTTTTCCTTTCACTTCTTTGTTCTAAAGAGCTAAGTTCTTTGTTCAAAACAGGCTGAGGATGAGGTTCAATGGTAAATGTGTTCAGTGGTATATGTGTGAGCCCCTGGATTTGAACCCTGGCAGCAACAGGGGTTGGGGGGAATTATTAAGTAACTACAACAACAAAACTATAAGTCAGAGCCCAAGCAAAACATTTTAATTAAAAAAATCACCAACTTACATATTAATGTCTACTTACATTATTATGCCCCTATACCATTAAGTATCTTTTTTTTTTTTTGGTTTTTGGGCCACACCCGTTAATGCTCAGGGGTTACTCCTGGCTATGCGCTCAGAAGTCACTCCTGGCTTGGGGGCCCATATGGGACACCGGGGGATCGAACCGCGGTCCGCCCTAGGCTAGCGCAGGCAAGGTAGGCACCTTACTTCCAGCACCACCGCCCGGTCCCACCATTAAGTATCTTACTGTTCTCAAAAACTTTCCTGTTTCAGAAAACCAAAATAACAATTCTCTTTTATTCCTTATTATAATAGGTAAACTCAAACATTGTAAGGCAAATTATAGTATATACCTTCTCTTCGTTCATGTCGTCGATCATGAGACTGTGACGTCCGTTCATGATCATGCCTCCCTTTCTCTCGCATAGGAGATCGATGTCTTGGGGGACTTTGCTTTCTTGGTGAAGACAAAGAATGTGAGGGATAAGGAGAAGCTGAACGTCGTAATGGCGGAGTTATTGTCCTCTGATAAGATGGTGAAGGAGTTCTTTTTCGACGAGGAGAAGGAGAATGTCTTTGAATAGATGATCCTGATTGTGAGGAAGAGGAGTGATGTCTAGAAGACAGAGGCGAATGATGTTGCCCTACAGGTGAAGTAGACCTATAAATTAAAGTAAATAAAATTTTAAAAAATATTCAAGAGTCTTTATTTTTCAGCAAGACAAAACAGATCACCTTTAATTTGGTAGAAGAAAGCCATAAGCAAAATGTTATACCTTTGATATATAAAAAAAAAATGTTAACATTAGGATGGGGGTCTGTAAGGGATCCGGGGAAATCAGCGAGAGGAAGTGTACACTGATGAAGGAATAGATGCTGAAACATTGTATGACAGAAACTCAACCATCAAAAACTTTATAACTGTGTATCATGATGTTTCAATAAAATTATTAAAAATAAGTGATAAGTCATTATAATTGATATTTACAGATTAGATGAAATGTTCAATGGGTTCATATTTGGAAAATCATTATGAATTATAGCCATTTAAATGCATCCAAGACTCACTGTAATGATTATTATTTATTGCTAATTTTAATTAGATTCTAGTCAATTTGGAAATATCTAAATTGTTATACATGTGGCTCAACACTGAACTAGCATTTTGGTTTCTTTTAAATGTGTTTCTAGATATATAAAAATTATTTTAAGGGGCCCGGGAGATAGCATGGAGGTAAGGCGTTTGCCTTTCATGCAAAAGGTCATCGGTTAGAATCCCGGTGCCCCATATGGTCCCCCGTGCCTGCCAGGAGCAATTTCTGAGCATGGAGCCAGGAGTAACCCCTGAGCACTGCCGGGTGTGACCCAAAAAAACAAAAACGAACAAAAAAATTATTTTAAAAGATGAGAATACCCTTTGGTGACTTTTTTTTTTAAATTTATATTACTTAAAACAAAACCCAAAATATATTACAGCCAATTATATTTCAAGTCAAATTGGGTGTCAACTGCCTAAGTAAACCTTCAGGTCAAGCCTAAGATAACTAATCTATCATATTAAGATCAGAGCATCTATGAGTTGAAAAGCTGTCAAACATTTAGCATTTTCGTCTCCAGAATAAAAAACAAGGGTTTTACTTATTTGCTTGTTTTTGTTTTGGGGCCACACATGGTGATTGATGCTCAGGGGTTACTCCTGGCTATGAGCTCAGAAATCGCTCCTGGCTTAGGGGACCATATGGGATGCTGAGGATCGAACCCAGGTAATTCGAGTGCAAGATAAACGCCCTACCACTGTGCCACCACTCTGGCCCAGGGGTTTTTTAAAGTTTTTTTTTTAACTATTATGGATTGAATGTATACATTCACTCAAAATATGCTGAAGTCCTTCCTACCACATTAAGTGAGGGTATTTTGAACTGAGCTCACATGATGGCCTTAGAGATCAGAGTTCATTTTGATTTCTTCCATGTTAGAATGCAGCAAGACCATCCACATGTCAGCTATTCTGTTAGCTAAGTCTAAGCCTATGATGGCAGCAGCAGCTGTTAGGAAAAATGAAGTCAAGAAATTTGTTTATATACAGACTGACATGGAGAGTATCATGCTGCATGAAATGAGTCAGAGACTAGGACAGACATAAAATGATCACACTCATTTGTGGGATGTAAAAAAATAGGATGAGAATACTGAAAAACAACAGAAATGAGGGTCAAAAGAGCTGGTCAATGGTAGGAAGCTAGTCACAAAGGCAGGAGGGTGGAGAGGGGATGGGATATATTTAGGATAGAAAAAGACCACTATGACAATGAGAGCTGAAATAAGAACTGGGTGCTGAATGGAAATAAAGTGATATATATTATTATATTAAATAGTATTATATAATATATAATGCCTCTTCAATAACAGTACTATAAAACATGGTGCCTGTAAAGGAAAAAGAGGGGAGATAAGAAATAGGGAAGAAAGGAGGAAAAAGCGGAGATTGAGGTGGGAGGAGAGAGAGCCATGTGGGAGGGGGGAAACTGGGAAAATTGGGGACATGGGTAGTAGGAAGTGCAGAATGGTGAATGGATGAGTACTGGAATATTGTTATGATGTTACTCAACCATCAACAACTTTGTAACTATGTATCTAAAAGCTATTCAATACATACAAATTTTTTAAAAAGGTGAAATGAGAACTTTTACATTTCCCAGTATTACTATACTTTTAAAGTGCAGAACAGTGCAAAAAGAATATCCTCACCAAGATGGGTTTAAACCAGGGTCCTCAAACTACAGTCCACAGGACACATGCAGCCCACTGAGGACATTTATCCGGCTCACAGGGTGTTTTTGCTGCCACTGACTGTCCAGCTTAGCAGCTGACTTGTCCTGGGCCCATAGCGTATATGTGAGATGTGCACTGCACTCTCCGACTCCCCTCCTTCTGTCTCTCAACTTTTCCTCTCAGTCTAGGGTAGGGTGTCCTCAATCAATGGCCTACCAAAAGCAGGCCAATAGTTTCCATTGAAATACTGGTAAATGGAGCCAGAGAGATTGCATGGAGGTAGGGCATTTGCCTGGCATGCAGAAGGACGGTGGTTAGAATCCCGGCGTCCCATATGGTCCTCCAAGCCTGCCAGGAGTGAGTCAGAAGTAACTAACCCGGGTGCTGCTGAGTGGTGACCCGAACCCCCCCCCCCAAAAAAAAAAGAAATACTGGTAAATTTGTTGATTTTAACTTCACTTATTCTTAATTTTAAATATTGTATTTGTTCCTGTTATTTTTTTTACTTCAAAATAAGATATGTGCAGTGTGCATAGGAATTTATTTTTTTTCATAGTTTTCTTTAAACTATAGTCTGGCCCTCCAATGGTCTGAGGGACAGTGAACTGGCCTCATTTAAAAAGTTTGAGGACCCCTTGGTTAAAGAATAAGTGTAAACCTAATAAAACTTTCCTTAGGATCTTAACTTATGTTCACTGTGCACTATATATAAAACTTGTGAGGCTAAGTCATAAAAATGTCTTGAAATCTGGTCAATTATTAGCATTTTGGCTTTTAGAATACTGCAATGGTATTAGGTGGTTTCATTTTTTGAATATTACATGGCTTCTTTCCTGAGAGACAAAGGTCACATAAAATTTAAATAAAGAAAAGGTAAAGTTTACTGCACAAATTTAAAGAAAAGTCGATGTTCTATCAGAGCACTGTGATTTATAGCACATAGAGAAGCTAGCATTTAACCTAGATAGATATCAGTCAAAAGCTTTTTTAATGTTATACTTAGAATATGTGAAATTAAAATATTCAGAGAACATGTCATTTGAAGAATATGTAAAAATAAAGGCATTTTAAAAGAAAATCTCCCACTCATGATACTAGAAACTTTATTCTGTATCCAATATTCATCTGTAGCCTATAAAATACTGTTATTAAAATAAGTCATTTTTATGACCCAAAGGATAATACTTGTCTTGCAAGGGGACAACCAGGGCTGGTTCTTGGCCATTATTTGGTTCCCAGAGCCCCACCAGAAATAATCCCTGAACACAAAGTGAGGAATAAGCCTAGAACATAACCTGTTACGGCCAACGCTTTCCCATACCACCCAAAAGTAAAATAAGTCATTTAAATTCACTGAACAAATACTAAGTGAGAATCTTCTATGCTCCAAGCATTATTTTGGTATTGTGCATAAAGACAGATAAAACCATTTACATAATAATAAGAATGACAGCACTAATATCAACAGCAGCTAATATACACAGTTACTGTGTACATAAGACTGTTTTGAGTATTTTACATATGTTATTTCTTTTCATCTTTATGATTGGCAACCCTGTCAAGTAACTGAGTTAAGAGGGCAATGAAAAACAAGTCTAAACCAACAATAAAGAAAGGCAATGTTCAGGTTTATTAAACATAACTTGATTTTATTTACTTATTTATTTTTCCTCCCCAAAAGTGTTAGGACCAACCAGTTGCAGAGAATGTATGCAGAGAAGCTGATTTCTTTATCATTCAAAATATATTTTTGGTTTTGAGTTGCTTAACTATACTGATGTATTGAATCATTTCCTTGATTCAGCAGTGTGAGAATTTATAATTTTACTTACTATATTATCAGCCCACTAAAACATCATTACAAATAACTAGAAGTATCTATATAGAGAGAAATATGTAGATATATACAATAGAGGAATTTCTGACCAAACATCTCATCTGAACCTAATTTTCTTTGAGAGTTATATTTCTTCTAAAACAAATAAAATAAAAATTAGTCAAGTTATAAAACTACCATTCTCTGTAGAGAGCAATCACAAGTTTATTTTTTAAAATGATAGGAAATCGTTACTTTTTTCTAAAAACAGAATAATCAAACAATCCATAGGGTTTAAAAATATAAGCAAAAATATTAAGATTTAGATCAATGATGTATAAATTATTGCTGAGCTTTACAAATTGGTAGACACTTCTGAAAACAACATTCCTCTGATTATGGCTTCCAACCTTGTTATTCCAACAGCAATGAAATAATAACATCTAATGATATAAAGATTAGATGTGTTTTGGAAACAAGAGAATACTTTTATTCTTAACATAAGATAGTTAATGTGAACAACAAAGATTTTGGAAAAAATGTATTCAAATCCTGATGTTAGAGCAATGACAGAGGTCGAAAGAACAAATTCTGAGTAGTTCCCAAGAACTGCTTGCATGATATCCCCTTAACTCCCCCACCCCCATTCCTCCAAATAGGCAATAATGAATTCTTACTTTTTTATTTTTTTCAGGAAAGGTAGAAATTAAGAATCTTATGGAGAAACTATGCAAAACACACACAGGCAAAATTTACCTATAAACCACGACATTTCCAAATTCTGTAAAATCCAGCAATGGGACTCATGTTAGGAATTACTACTGATTTGGAAAATTATAGAACCAAGAAATACAAAATAGGGAGGATTTATTTACAAAATTCTGTCAGATATGAAGACATCCAAGAAATAAACAAATTTAACTAGAGAGCTGATAATCCCTGGGGAGGTTCAGATGGAGATCTGAGGGATCTCCTATTACATATTACCAGAACTCCTGCACAGGCAGGAATCCTGTATGCATATTTAATCTGTCACTACTCCTGGAGGAAGACAAATATTCAGAGATTTATCTTAGTTTCCTCTTTCCTCACACATTCCCTTAAAAAACGTAAACCTTCCATAGGCTTAGGAGGACTAGACAGGAATTTGTTATAGGTCTTTCTTCCTGTTGATTATTCTGAACAATAAATGTCCTAAATGTAGTATAGTCAGGGCTCTCAGTCAATAAGACTGGTAGCCCTCTGATTCCATGATTTTCTGTCATGTCTGTCTTGTTTTCTTAATCCTCTCATGCCCAAGCTTCAGGCCTGTTCACTCAGGGCTGGATTCTGGCAGAATTCCATGATAGTAATTAATCATCTGCCCTATAGTACAAAGTTGCCAACAGAAAATTATCCTTTAAGAAATAACTGCACCTGCACCCCCTATATATCCAATAATAAATCTGGTTTGAAAAATAAATTCAAATTTGAAAAATGTTTTTACACATAACTGCTCTATTACTTCTACCCATAATAACAACTAAGCATTTACTTTTTAAAAAACATCAAGCAGCTTTTAGAATACTACTTATCCACACAGCAAGTATTTAGTATCTTTTGGAGAAATAATCATACTTAAACTCAATATATCTTTGTTAGGCTGGACCCAGAGAGATAGGGATACACCAGAAATAGTTAAAGAAATAAAGTTTATTAGTGTTCAACTGAGGACTCCTGGGTTAAAGAGACACCTAGCACCCTGAGCAATCTTTTAGCACATATTTATATACTTTTTAACAGAAAGGCTAGAGAAAATAAGTCGACAATCTCACCTCATGGACATAAATGGGTGGAGGAGTAATACAGAATTGGAAAACAAGGTTAGAGTACCCAACTGGTTGAGCTTTTTAAACACAACAAATTTATGAGCTTGCCTTCCCTAATCTCAAACTCTTGAGGGCTATGAGTCTTGAGTCTTGTGGGAGAACCCCTTTCCCAGGGTAATTGCTCCTGGGGTGTTTTTCCTTATCTTCCTTTACAGCACATCTGGCAAAGGCTAAATCATTGTTGCATTTCTGGTGTGGAGGGGCCATCTCACAATCTGAATTCTTCCCTTTAAGCTGTTTCTAAAAATTCTCAAAATAAGCAACACATGGTAGTTAGGATAACCTGACAACTTGTGACATGTATCATATCCATTTGAGGTTAGGGCAGCATAATTTTGGCTTCCAGCCAAGAGTTCTGATTTTATTCTAACTGTGTCTCACACCTTGAAAGTAAAATTACTGCTAGTTACGCCCATTTTAACACCTAAATTCATGTAGATGGTAACTTACTCTAAAGTAAATTTAGAATTCAGATTCTAACCTTAAATTATAAACTCCATCAATTTGAAAACAGTGACAAAACTATCTTAATACAAAACTTGGTTTAGAACAAATTATTCACAATGAAAAAGATAAATTAAAACAGATCTCCCTTAAAAAAAAACTTTATAGAGGGTAAAAGCAATAGTATAGCATGCAGATACTAGACCTACATGCAATGAACCAGGATCTAGTCCCTGGAACGGAATATGGCTTCCTGAGCCCACTAGCAAACACTAAATGCAAAGCCAGGAATGTGCCCTTACCACCATCAAGTAAGGCAAGAAACAAACGAACAAAACAAAAACAGTAACAACCCCCACCCCCCGCCCGAAATTAGGTTAATATCTCTTAAATCAAAACTTTTAAAACTAATCAGAATGCTCTTAACTCTCCTGAGCAACCCAGGTGTAGTAGTATGTTAGTACTCGTATGTTGCCTCATTTGTTGGGTCTCGTTTACACCTTAGTTGACTGTTTGAGTATCCGAAAAGAGCTCCCAGAATGAGAAATTGACTCCCATCCTCTTCTCCCCTTTTGGGGGAGATCTTGGTAATATTATAATCCACACAGCCAGGAGGGTTAAGTGTTAAAAGGTTGGAAGAAAAAAAGTCCTTTGTCAGCCTCCTGCTAGTGCCAAAGCACACCTTGAGTCAGCCAATCAACTCTGGCAAAAGACTAGAAAAATCTCACTCCCAAACTATTTATTCGGCTCTCAACAGCGCCCCCACCTGGAAGGTTAAGGTAGGATAACAGGCAAAGAATAATCTTATGGAAATATTTTCATATACAACACTCCTAGTTACACAGCTTCATTTCCTTAAACAAAAGAAATAAGCTAATTTCAGAATTTGCTTATTATACATTATCAGGTGGTCCTAACCATACCTAGCTTCTCTTCATGAAGAGAGCCAGATTAAAGTTGTGTAAAACTCAGTTCTTTGTAATACAAAATGGTATCTTTTCAAAGTAAACTATTTGGGGTTAAAATAACAAAATCACACACACACAAAACAAAACAAAACAAAAAAAAACAAAAAAGAAAAAAGAACAACAACCCCGGGAGTTAAGATTTCTTATATGTAAACCAGCAAAAGCATTTAATTTTATTTTGATATATTACAAATTTTAAGAAATTTATATAACTGAACTCAATTAATATATATTTGGAAAGTATGTTCAAGAATCGTAGATGTTCATTAAAACATTTTTGGATTGCTTCACCAAGATGCAATGTTGTTAGATCCAAGCAACAGTTGGTAAATCACTCTAGTTCTTCTAAGTTACCAATGGAGTGGGAACGGAGATTCATCTAAATTTAGACAAAATAATCTCTTACTAAGATACACAAAAATAATTCTTAGAGGGGCTGGCACAGTGGCGCTAGAGGTAAAGTGTCTGCCTTGCCTAGCATGCAACGTGGTTCAATCCCCCAGCATCCCATATGGTCCCCCCAAGTCAGGAGCGACTTCTGAGCACATAGCCAGGAGTAACCCCTGAATATCACCAGGTACGGCCCAAAAACCAAAAAAAAAAAAAAAAAAAAAATCTTAGAAAAATCTGGGTTTTGTTTTAACATTTGTGTTAGGGTCACACCCAGCAGTGTTTGGGTTTACTTCTGGCTTTGCTCAGGGGATCAGGTATCAGATATATCAGTTTTTGTACTCTGGTTGGCTGCACGCAAAGCAAGTACCTTACCTGCTGTGCTGTCCTATCGACCTGGCCCCTCAAATTATAAAACCTGTATTAACAGCTTAACTAGCTGGATCAAAATAGCTGTCACAGAGCTTTCCTGACAGAGTACAAAATAATAGTGCTTTTACTCTAATAATCTCATTACCTAAAAACATAAACAGAAATGACATCTCACAAGTGTAGCAGAGACTACAAAATCTAATCTGCGTTGTTTTAGATTTTTAAGATAAAGAGAAATAGGAGAAATTAAAAAAAATGTGAAAGCCTTTTTTATTTTTTCCTACAAACTAGAATATGAATATAAAAGGAAACTCATTAATGGTCTTACTTAATCATAACATAACTCCATAAGAGCAAAAACAATGCCTGGAAACTCAATCAAATGCTGAACCATGTATCAGCCTTGGGCTGACTCTATATGAGCTTCTTTAATAAGACTAAATTCTAATTTATGGATTCTAAACTTTTTGAACATTAGACTCTTTCAGTAGGATTTAAAAATCTCAGATTTGTATAGCAAAATGATAGGCTACAAAATTAACACACAAAAATCCACAGCCTTCTTATACACCAATAATGATAGAGAAGAAATGAACATTAAAAAACAATGCCTGGGGGGCCGGGCGGTGGCGCTGGAGGTAAGGTGCCTGCCTTGCCTGCACTAACCTAGGACGGACTGCGGTTTGATCCCCCGGTTCCCCATATGGTCCCCTGTGCCTGCCAGGAGCGACTTCTGAGCGAATAGCCAGGAGTAACCCCTGAGCGTCACCAGGTGTGGCCCAAAAACCAAAAACAAAACAAACAAAAAAAAAACAATGTCTGAATAGACACTTGCTCAAAGAAGAAATACAAATGGCCAGACACATGAAAAAAATGCTCCACATCACTAAACATCAGGGAGATGCATATCAAAACTACAATGAGGTACCATCTCACACCACAGAGACTGGCATACATTACAAAGAACAAGAACAATTAGTGCTGACAAGGATTTGGAGAGAAAGGAACTCTTTTTTCACTGTTGGAGGGAATGCAGTCTAGCCCAGCCTTTATGGAAAACAATATGGAGATTCCTCAAAAAACTGGAACTTGAGCTTCCATATAATCCAGCTATTTCACTCCTAAGGATATACCCTAGGAAAACAAAAATGCAATACAAAGATTCCTTCCTCGCACCTATATTCATTGTTGCGCTATTTACAAAGCCAGACTATGAAAACAACCAAGATGCCCTTCAACAGATGAATGGCTAAAGAAACTGTGGTACATATACACTATGGAATATTATGCAACCATCAAGAGATGAAGACATAAATTATTTCCTATGTGTAGATGCACATGGAATCTATTATGTTGAGTGAAATAAGTCAGAGGGAGAGAGGTAGACACAAAATAGTCTCACTCATCTATGGGTTTTAAAAAAAATTAAAGACATTACAGTAATAAGGACCAGAGACAATAGGGTTAAGGGCTGGAAGGGCCAGAAGGACCGGCTCACAATTTGAAGCTCACCACAAAGAGTGAACGCTCTTAGGGAAATAACTACACTAACAGCTAGCATGACAATGTTAAAGAATGAGAGAAGTAGAATGCCTATTGCAAATACAGGCAGGGGTGGGGGTTATGGGGGGCATTGGTGGTGGGAATGTTGCACTGGTGAATGGGGGATATTCTGTTTATGACTGAAACCCAACTATAAACATGCTTGTAATCATAGTGCTTAAATAAAGATTAAAAAATATAATAGGGGCTGGAGAGATAGCATGGAGGTAGGGCATTTGCCCAGGGGTTACTCCTGGCTCTATGCTCAGAAATTGCTCCTGGCAGGCTCAGGGGACCATATGGGATGCAGGGATTCAAATCACCATCCTTCTGAATGCAAGGCAAATGCCTTACCTCCATGCTATCTCTCCGGCCCCATCTCCTTGATTCTTCACACCAGAAAAATCTGAACATAAGGATGTCCTTATTTGTAACTTACAAATATTATGAGTAAGAAAAATGTTACTTTCAAGTTGCTTTTAGAAAAAGGTTTGTTTTTTTTTGTTTTTGGGTCACACCTGGCAGTGCTCAGAGGTTACTCCTGGCTCCATGCTCAGAAATTGCTCCTGGCAGGCACGGAGAACTATATGGGGCACTGGGAAAGTTTTGTTTTTGATAGCATTAAATAAATGTATTTTAGAAATCAAGATTGTGATCTTTTTTTTTTTTTATCTAAGCTCAAAGTAGTCAAGTGAAAAGAAACACACAATAAACTGGTGGTTAAGACTTGGGGACCTGGGAGAGGATGGGGAGGAACAGGGAAACATTTAATGAGTACAGGGATTCAGATTTGCAAGGGAAAAAAAATGCTGGGAAAAACCATATTGTGACATGCTGAATAGATTTTATGTCTTATCACAACAAAGATTTTTAAAGTTAATACTTACTGGGTTAATAATAATTAAATATAAGAACTACTATATATTTTAAAAATACTAAAAATTTTATTAACAGTTCAAAATCTTGAAAAATGATATTCTAAACACCTAAAATATACATTCCTACTTACCTTGGCTTGTCTCTTTTTTCTCTTTGTCTTTCAAAGTCTCGTCCTCTGTCCTTTCCATCTCTTGTTTTTTCTTCTATTCTATCTTTTACTTTATACTTTTCTTTATACTTCTTCCCTAGAGCAATATCGTCCGGTATAGGTGGGGGTGGACTAGGAGTTCGAGGTCCTTTTTTTTTACTCTGATTGCTTTTTGAATTCCTGATAACAAAACAAAGTTATTAGAGGCTCAAATACTTTTGGAAAATCAAATTAATATTTGAAAAACAATAATGATAAATTCTTTAATAAACTAGAGCTATAAGTGCTTGCCTTGCATTCAGCTATCTATGGAGCCAAGAGTAAGAGTACCATCAGGTGTATACCAACAATTAATGCTTTCAATATTTGCTATTATTTGTATAATAAAAAATTGAGTAGGGAGAAATGTTTCACTTATAATTCCACCACTGAAGGATATATATGGTTAAATTAACATTGGGAATATTTCCATACCTTATTTATGTACTCTCAGCCATGCTCATCTCTCTTACTCCTTTCTCCTCTCTATCTCTTAGAAATTCACTCTTTATTACAATTTTATTTAAAAAAAATACATTTTTAAAAAAATATTTTTCAATAACAAAAAGTCAATTTTGAACATAATTCTTATGCAATATAGAATTTCCTTGAATAAATATACCCTATAACCTCTTTAAACATTTTCAAATATCAATTTTTGATAGCTCTTTATTATAAAGAACAAAAATTCTGCATAAACAAAATCCTAGAACTGTTGGTACACATAAATTTAAATGTTTTGTCATCTAAAAAAATCTTTCCCAACTTTAAGAACAAGGGCAATTCTCTTCAAATTCTAGAGTGCACTTGTATCTTTGAAAATACAATTAAGCTTTCACTCAATTTTACTCCTGTTCTCCTTTCCCTTATAGAACACTGAATTGCCTTTTTTAGCCTAAAAGTTAATTTTAGTTTCATTTAGTCTACCTGCTTATTTTCTACATACCATTAGCCAAATTACATTTTTCCTCCTACTTATTTCATTAAGCGTAATGCCCTCCAGGTCCCTCCATGTTGCAATTATAAGCATTTTACTTTACTAGTTGAGTAGTATTCCACTGGACTTATCTCTCTGCATGTGCACACACACATACACACAACTCTTCTTTTTACACCTGTCTGTTGATGAACGCTGAAGTCACAATAGCAAACAATGGTACAAAACAGTGGCACATGTTTATCTTGAAATTTACACTTTGTATATGTCAGATAAATATCCAAAGCATGATACCGAACTGTAAAGAATTTCCATTTTTATTTTCTAAACAGTCTGTATATTGCTAATGTACAGATATTCATCAAGTTATTTTAACAGGTATATGTAGCTGGAAAATACAATTATGTCAGATTAAAAAAATTTTGGGGGAGGGGGTCACACCCGGCAACACTCAGGGGTTACTCCTGGCTCTACGCTCAGATATCGCCTTGGCAGGCACCGGGGACCATTGAGATACTGGGATTCGAACCACCATCCTTCTGCATGGAAGGCAAATGCCTTACCTCCATACTATCTCGCCAGTCCCTAGATTACAATTTTTAATCATGGGGCCGGGCGGTGGCGCTGGAGATAAGGTGCCTGCCTTGCCTGCGCTAGCCTAGGACGGACCACGGTTCGATCCCCCGGTTCCCCATATGGTCCCCCAAGTCAGGAGCGACTTCTGAGCGCATAGCCAGGAGTAACCCCTGAGCGTCACCGGGAGTGGCCCAAAAACCAAAAACCAAAAAAAAAAAAAAAAAGATTTGTTGGGGCCTGGGAGATAGCATGGAGGTAAGGCATTTGCCTTTCATGCAAAAGGTCATAGATTCGAATCCCGGTGTCCCATATGGTCCCTGCCAGGAGGTACCTGCCAGGAGCAATTTCTGACCATGGAGCCAGGAGTAACCCCTGAGCACTGCCAGGTGTGACCCAAAAACCAAAAAAAAATTTTTTTTAATTAAAAAAATTTTTAAGACTCAAATTTGACTTTGCAAATTCTAACATAAACAAGCTCTTTTAGTATTTTTTAAATTAATTCATTTTAAATTCCATATCCGTTTTTTGTTTATGTTTGATTTTTGGGGGGTCACACCCGATGATGCTCAGGGGTCACTCCTGGCGATGTGCTCAGAAATCGCTCCTGGCTTGAAGGACCATATGAGATGCTGGGGATCGAAAGACGCCTTACCTCTAGCACCACCACTCTGGTCCCACTATATCCTTTTCTTGTTTTGTTTTTTGTGGTTTTTTTTTTTTTTTCTTTTGGGTCTTACCTGGCCGCACTCAGGGGTTATTCCTGGCAGAAATTGCTCGAGCAGGCACGGGGACCATATGGGATTGCTGGGATTCAAACTGGGGTCAGTTCTGTGTTGGCACATGCAAGGCAAACTCCTTACCACTGTGCTAGGCACCCATATCCTATTTTTCTGAAACAGTTCAATTATCTAATTTGTGTGTGTGTGTGTGTGTGTGTGTGTGTGTGTGTGTGTGTGTGTACACGTGTGTGTACACGTGTGTGTACCTCAGTGGTGCTTGGGAGGGACCATATGCAGTGCTGGTGCTAGAACCATGGTAGAACATATGTAAGGCAAGCACCACCAAGTTTAAATCCTTTTACTCTCTTCTTTCTCCAAAACCATTTATTTAGAATTTCTTTTAGTACACTTCATCTAATTTTGTACAAACAGGTATAAATGAAATCACTTAGTCTTATTAAAGGTTAACAGTTCAGATGCATAGAACAGATGATACATTAGGCTGATTTTAAGTCACATAGTATCTTATATTAGCCTGTGCATACTATATGGTTGTATCTTACAATAAATGCCAAAGAAAACTGCCAACTTTCAGGGAGAAGTGTGAATTTTGTCAGTAATTATCTCTGCCAACCAAGTAAGATCAAGATGCTTGTTTACCTATTTGTCATATAAAGTGACTTATTGGTATTGGCTGTACTCCACTGAAATTTAACTAAAATTCTAATCCCTACTTCTTACTTAATATGTCTTCAGGCAGTTTGAAGCACAATCAGCACTAAAATTAAAAGCTGATCAGACATATTCTAATTAATGTAAATGTAATAAAAATGTCATATTCAGTCTTCTTTTTGTATCCTTATTCAATAATCAAGAAATATTCATGATAATGAAGATGTAAGCTACTAACAAAGCAATAAGATTGTATGATCAGAGCATAATCTATTAATGTGAACATCAGAAGTTCCAATGAAAAGGTTAAATTTCAAAAAACTTTTAAATAGAAAGTAAAAAATTAAGAAGAGGGGCTGGAGATAGCATGGAGGTAGGCCGTTTGCCTTGCATGCAGAAGGATGGTGGTTCGAATCCCAGCATCCCAATATATGGTCCCCGAGCCTGCCAGGAGCGATTTCTCAGTGTAGAGTCAGAAGTAACCCCTGAGCACTGCTGGGCGTGACCCAAAAACAAAAACAAAAAAATTAAGAGCCAGGCAGGATCTTGCCTTGATCAACACAGTACCCAAATTCAATTCCTGGTACCCCATCTGGTTCCTAAAGTTCCACTAGGAGTGACCCCTAATTATTATAGCCAGATGTGGCCCCCAACAAAGAAAACTAAAAAGGATTATTTCTCATAAACTGTTATTTTGAGGGAAAGTTAGTGACAATGACAGTTAAATGGTAAGCCAAAGGATAAAAAACAAGTTAGGTGGGTTATATCACTCTACGTGTGATTCTTTCATTGTCTTTTTTAGTATTTATTCAAGAGGGAATAATAAGATCAAGTCACTTTTTAAAAGATGCCTATTATGTCAGAAAAGATGTCTGGGGCTAGAGTGGTGGCACAGAGATAGGGAGTTTGTCTTGCATGCAGCTGACCCATGACGGACCTGGGTTCAATTCCCGGCATCCCATATGGTCCCCCAAATCAGGAGCAATTTCTGAGTGCATAGCCAGAAGTAACCCCTGAGTATCACTAAGTGTGGCCAGGCTGGGGGACTATATGGGATGCTGGAACCGAACCAGGTCCATCCCGGATTGGTTGCATGCAAAGCAAATGTCCTACTGCTGTGCTATCTCTCTGGCTCAACCCAACTGAATTTTTAGAAGAAAAAGGCTTACATTAAATACCGAATGTGCTGAAATTATCCTTCAGTAATCTATAAACTCTTCTGAATATCACTTTAGAAAACACGATTTCATTCTTTCACCATTTATCACCCTACTGACCTCTGCTGGTCCAACAAGGGAGAAGATACTGCAGTAGTTTTTCTGTCTTTCTTGTTAGCAGATGATGATGACTTGGGGCTTGATTTTCTCTTTGGAGATTTGCTAGACTTCCTTAGAGAAGGTGATGGAGACAATTTTGATCTAAGCATTTCAGGTGATACCTTTTAAAAACATTCAGTAAAATAATCAGGAACTCCACCAATCATGATGATTATGAGATAACAAAATTTTTTTTCCTAAATAATAATATGGAAACTAAATATATAAAATACTATGAGAGCTACCATACATTATATTTAGTATGACTTATGATTTCACTTTTTCTTCTATTTATATGTTAAGAAAAAGAACCCAAAATATCCTAGAAATAAATGGAGCCTAAAAACATATAAAATAATTTAAATATCATTTAATATTAGCTGGTTAATCTAAGCAATAGAACCTCAGTTCAGACACAAGTAAACAGCAAAAAAAGTAATTGTCTATAGAATAATATGAAATGAATACTATGGTGAATATACTGATATACATTAAGTGGCTGATATACATTAAGTTGTTCAATATAAAAATACTATTTTTATTTAAAATACAGAAAGCAACTAGTAAGTTCTCGATAGTCGTGGTGATGTAATCATTAACATATATTTTAATAATATAATAATAATAATATATAATAACATACCTCCTTTTTAATAATAATTTCTTCTCGCTTCTCCATATTTTCTTGTTCCAACTTCATTAATTCCCTCTGTATTTTCTGACGCTTCATTTCCAGTGATAACTCATGAACATAATCATAATTAATATCTCCATTGTCAGAATCTTTAAAAAAATTTTCATTACTTGTCAGAAGCTACCATATTATCTATATAAAAATTTAAAAAAAATTCAACTACTTTTTAAATAAATTTAATTAGAAGATTCTTTTATTAGAATAACATACTTTAAAAATATTTTTCTATCAAAAATTATCAAAATCAGTATGATTAATTTCTTTATAAAAAGCCCATAAACAGTTAAAGGTTACTGGGCTTTCTAGTAACTTGACTGGCATGGAGATTTAAATTTTTGACTAGAAGATAAAAATTTTAAAGAATACATCTAAAAACCTTGGCTGTAAATTCTAACCATTAAAGATAACAAATACTTTGTTTCATGCTGCAATAATTAATAATCTCAATTTTCTTAATGATTTGTTAGTATTAAAGAGTATTAGTTATACTTATACTATTCCCATAATTTAGTAAATTAGTAAAATAATTCATGTCTACCTAAAACTAAAGGTAAATAATTTTGGGGTGGGGGGAACCACATCTGTGGTACTTAAGGCTTACTCCTGGCTTTGCACTTAAAGAATACTCTGGGAGGGACTCGAACACGGGAAGGCAAGTGACATACCTCCTCTTATTTCTCTGGACCTACTAAATAACTTTTCTTAAAAATGAAAGATTTATACAATCTGAAGAGAAATCAGAGCATATTGTTAACCAGCTTTAATACTGCATACATGGGTTTACTTCCAAGAATCGGTGACATTTCAATTTAAGTGATGTGTACAAACTCCTTAGAAGAGAAACTCCCATCTCTTTTATGATAATGATATAATAGAGAAAGTCTTATCTTTTCATATAACATTATGTCTTTTTTATCTTTATATTTTTATATACAATGTCGATTTCCATTCATCTTCTCAGATGAAAGAAATGAAGGCTGGCTAAGCTTAAAAATAGGAAAATTAAAAAGTCATAGCGTATGCAGTCATTTCATTAATATTCCTCAGTTCCTACAGCATTCCTACTCAACCTCTCATTCTCTTTTATTATAAATAAATAACAAGAAGCCTGAAAGGAATCACATTTCTTACTTACAAGGGTGCTTGCCTGGTCACAAACTGCGGGGCCTTCTAAGTAATTCTATTTGATTGTTGAGTCTATACTAACAATAACATCAGGGTAAATACGCAACAGTACCAACTATGACTGTGGAGACTGAGAGACTAGCATCTAGCTATATGTCTGCTTCATTTATTGAAATGTGAAGACATTTTCTCAATAAATAATACTAACACTAGTCAAAGTAGTTACTAAATATGTAAAGGTATAGAAGTAGAAAAAATAGGGGTCCAGAGAGATAGCTCAGTGGCGTTTGCCTTACAAGCAGCCGATCCAGGACCTAAGGTGGTTGGTTCGAATCCCAGTGTCCCATATGGTTCCCCGTGCCTGCCAGGAGCTATTTCTGAGCAGATAGCCAGGAGTAACCCCTGAGCACCACCGGGTGTGGCCCAAAAACCAAAAAAAAAAAAAAAAAAAAAAACAAA
>PVKC010019815.1:0-18936 GCA_004027635.1 Crocidura indochinensis
AAAAAAAAGAAAGAAAAAATAATAATTTATTATAAAGCAGCTATAATTCATAAAGCATTGTTTTCCTGCAAAGATAGACAAGTAAAAACTGTAACAGAATAGAGTCTCTAAACATGTACTCAGAAACATATGATAAACTTATTTTATTTCATTTTAATTTTTTGGTTTCTGGGATACATCTGGCAGTACTCAGCACTGACTTCTGATTCTATTGCTCAGTGATCACTCTTGGGGGACTCAGCAGAACATATGGGGTGGCAGGAATTGAACCCAGTTGATTGTGTGCAAGTAAGAACCTTATCTGTTGAAAGTCTTTAAATAGTAGTAAAAGTTGGATTTATGTATGAAACAAAAGAATTTTGACGTTACTTCACACAGCATGCAAATATTATTTCAAAATCTATTATAGATCTAAATATAAAAACTAATTCTGTAAAAACTGTTAAAAGAAATGTAAAAAAAAATCTTTGTGTATTGGATTAAATAAACATGCTTTGGAAATTATACATAATATGATTCATTAAAGACAAAATATAGCAAATGGAGATTGGAGTTAAAATTTCTGTTGGTTGAAAAACATGACAAAACATGGTAGTAAATCAGAATCTGGTAAAATTAATTTGCAAAGCCTATGTCTGATTAAGGAATTCTGTTTGGAGCTTATATAAAGAATGTGAGAACAAGAAAACAAATGTCCTCACTAAAAATGGACTGAGTGACCTGGAGCAAAGTACAAGTTTCTTTTTTATATAATTTTATTGTGACCAACATGAATTACAAAATATTTCACAGTAATATTTAAGGTACATAGTGACTGAATCAGAGGTATTTCCACTACCAGTGCTGTCCTCTCTCCACCCCTGTTTTTGGTATCTCCCTCTTTGGCTCCCCAGATTCTATAACTGGTCCCCTCTGTGCATAACTAGTTGAAGATTGGGTATCGATTCTATTGTCATTGACTTTGGGTTTGGTGGTTAAGTCTGGTCATTTTTTATTTCTACTCAACGTTTATAAGACTGTTTGGTTCTAGTACCATCCATTTCCCTTCCTCGATTTATGAGGCATGACAAGATGATTCAAGTTATGTGGTTCTGTTTGAAAAAGAAAAAAAAAAGAAAAAACAAACCAACAAAAGACCAGGAGTCCGTGTAGAGGTTATAAATATCAATAGTACAAGTTTTTGCCAACCCAGAAACAATCCTTGATATCCCTCATGGGTTCCCAGGTTTGCCAACAGTGATTCTTGAGTGCAGAGCCAGTAGTAACCCCAGAGCATGGCCAGGTGTGATCCCCCCAAATGGACAAGTATTTGGCCAGATATTCCAATAAAGATTATATGGAGAGCAAATAGAAAACAAATACCTGAAAAATAACATGACTAATTTTTGGGGAAATAATGGTCTATAACAGTAAATGTCTTATTATAAAGACTGAAAATTTTCATGACTGAAAATATTGAATGTTGGTGAGGATGTTGAGGACTGGAACTCTCACACTGCAGGATGTTTTATTTTAGAAATATTTTAGAAAGCCATTTCTTCATAAATTAGATAATGTCAGTGCTGTGTAATCTAGCCATTTTATTATTATTATTATTATTATTATTATTATTATTTGTTTGTTTGTTTGTTTGTTTGTCTTTTTTGGGCCACACCCGGTGGTGCTCAGGGGTTACTCCTGGCTGTCTGCTCAGAAATAGCTCCTGGCAGGCATGGGGAACCATATGGGACACTGGGATTTGAACCAACCACCTTTAGTCCAGGATCGGCTGCTTGCAAGGCAAATGCCACTGTGCTATCTCTCTAGGTTCAAGCCATTTTATTCTTAGGAAGGGAATTTACTTGAGAGGGGTTCCATATTGTGACTTGTGTCTTAAATTGTGACTTAAATCAATTTATTTGTAATAGTCTCAAACTGGAATTAACTCAAAGCAAGCAAAAGGATATAATTGTACTATCTTAATTGTCAACAGCCAAAAGGATTTACTCTATCTCCATCCAGCAAAAAAAGTGCATTAAGAACAATAAATAGTGAATATATACTGTGATGACTGTCAAAATAATTATGCTAAGTGAAAAAAGCTACATAAAGTATATTTTGTATGATTTTAGTTTTCTAAAGTACTAAGAAATCCAGCTTAATATAGAACAGTGGAAGTTGAATTAATGGATTCCTGATGTAATGGATGTTTTGGGAGGAACAGAAGAGAAGGAGAATAAATGTAAGAAGGAAATTTCAGGCTGAAAAACTTAAACCTGGAGAGATTTGGGTCTGGAAGCAAATGCTGATATAGGAAATATTCCACACAGTGAAAGGGAGTAAAAACAGGTTTAGGAATTCCAGCACACAAACCTTTCACTCCTAAGAGGTGGGTATCTTAGTGGAGGAAGACCAGAGAATGCTTCCAGTTTTCCTGAGACCTGGGCTTTTTACTTGCAAGAACCAGACCACACGCTAGGGTGGAGAACTAATATTGAGTAAGGCGAAACCCAGTAAAACAACACCAGATTACACTATGGGGTGGAGAACAAATACTGAGTAGGGTGGGATCCAGTAAATGCAAATAATACAAAAATGAGACAACATTTGAGGGTAATGAGCATATATATACACATACATAAATTTTTTTCTTGTGTCAGTGATTGAACTTAGGTCATCTATATGTGAGGCATGCACTCTAGAACTTAGTTACATCCATGGCCTCTTGACATGGTTGAGTGTAGTGATAGATCTGTGTTGTGAATATATGCATATATACTTATGAAACAGTATGATTGAGATAGATTCAATTTGATGCAAATAATTATGACAATTAATAAAAGCCCAAAATTATTTTCATGCATTTTTTATTCATGAGGATATTGATGTTCTATGTTAACTTAGTGCTACCCAAGAAAATAGATCAACTTCAGTTTAAATACTATATATTTAAATACATTCTTTTGTTTTTGTTTTTGTTTTTGGTGACATCCGGCAGCACTCAGGAGTTATTCCTGGCTCTATGTTCAGAAATCACTCCTGGCAGGCTCAGGAGACCATATGGGCTGCCGGAATTCGAACTATTGACCTTCTGCATGCAAGACAAACACCTTACATCCATGCTATCTCTTCGGCCCCTTAAATAGATTCTTAATAACATTTTTATTATTTTTTATCTTAATTGTGCTTCTTCTAGCACTATGGTTGCAAAATTGTTCATTGTTGGGTTTCAGTAATACAGTGTAGACAATCCTTTACCAATGCACCCTTTCTGCCACCAATGTCTCTGGAAATGGTTCACTCATCCTCCCTCCTTGCCTATCTCTAGGGCAGGCAATTTGCTTCTTTCCCTCCCTCTCTCTCTTTCTCTTTCTCTCTCACCCCACTTCTTTTAACACGGTAGTTTGTTGCACTGCTGTTAATGGAGGGGTGCTTTGTAAGCCACTTTCTCCCCTTTCGGTACCAAGTTCTTGTCCAGTTCTAAATATTATTGTTTTAAAAGAGCCTTCTTTAGACTAATTGCACTCACTACTCTTTGTGAATAGCTTTCTACCATGGCAAGACCTCCTGACCTTTACTAGTGTCTCTGGATATTATTTTCATATTATTTCTTGTTTTTCTTATATCCCACAAACGAATGAGATTATTCTTTCTATCCTTTCCCTCTGGTTCATTTTACTCAGTATAATGATCTCCAAGTCCACCCATTAATAGCATTTTTAAAAAGTATGTATTAGGGGCTCGAGTGATAGTACAATGGGTAGGGCATTTATCTTGCATATGGCTGACCTAGGTTTGATTCCTGGCATTCCATATGGTCCCTTGACTCTACCAGGAGTGGTTCCTGAGCACAGAGCTATGAATAACCCCTTGTGGCCACACACTTTTCTTAATTAATGACCCCTGAACTGCATAGAGAAAACACCACAAAACAACCATAACAATGGGGAATCAAAGCAAGCCTTCACCAAAATAGAGAATGAAGACAGCTCTGATGACCCTAAAAATCCAAAAAAACCCCATTGAACCTATCATAAAAGGACTTTAGAGAAGAAATATAGAGAAAATTCATAGAACTCAAAAATATGGAATGAACTGAAAAAATTAAGAGAAAATAAAGCTGGGAGCCTGGGGAAGCAGGTGGCCCACACCTTTGTCAGGTACCTGGAGGAGCTCAGGCCCGAGAACTCTTAGATGTAATCCAAAGAATTATGTTAGCTCTCCCACATAGAGAACATAAATAACCTGACTTTGTAACATAATTTGGAAACAAGATCATTTGTAGACTCATATTTTCCTGCTTCTGAAGCTTGCATCTACCTTAGTGCTGAGCATCTTGAAATTCTTTAGGCATTATAAAAATGGTAAGTGCTTATAGTTTAGAAAGAAAGAACATTTACCATCAATCCTTGATAATTCCACTCCTGAAAAACTCCTCTGCTTTTTGTTTTTACTTATTCCTCTGTCTTTTACTTACATGTCTACACCTGCCTTTCTCCCCACACACATGATGGATGATGTTTGTGTGAACAGAGCACTCTATTTGAAATTCCTAAACTGTAAGCAGTTCTCCATAGTATAGACTATGCCCTCTACTTTCCTTTTTCATTCAAAAAAATGTGCGTTAGTAAGAGTGAGCTTTAGTAATTTAACTTTATAAAAACAAATTATAATGTATAATCTTAATCAAAAATAGCAATTGACACTTATTGAGTGCCAGACTTTTTGTGAGTACTTTACATATATATATATATATTAATTCTCAAAATCTCTTAAAAGGCAATTTTATTTTATATTTTTAATCCTCAAAGTATCTTAAAAGACTATTTTTATTTACTTTTGGATTGCACCCATATGTGCTCAGGGCTTACACCAGATTGTGCACTCAGAAATCACTCCTGGCAAGGCTGGGGGAACCATATAGGGTGCAGGGAATTAAACAGTGGATCATGTGTAAGGCAAGCATCTTACCTGCTGTACTGTCTATTTAGTCCCAAAGGTAGTCTTCAGTCTACATATTTTTTAAATGTGGAAAGTAAATCTAAGAGATTAAGTTTTCCCAATGTAACTAATCATTGGAGACCTGGAATAAAAATTAGTCTAATTCTAGAATGTGCTTAACCTTAACGCCAAATTTCCATCTAGTATATATAGTCTTAAATAAATTGCTTGATTTATTAAATGATCTGAAAAATACCTGACAATAGTTCATAGTAGTTTATGTTTGAAAGAATTGGATGGTTTTTATGCCCAGAAATCCTCAGATGGAACTCTGAATATGTTACAAAATATTGTACTCTCCTTCTGAAAGAGGTCTCTGGTGCACCCAGGTTTCAGAGCGCTTTCTTATTTATCTGAAGGATGTGAAAACATTCATCTGAAAGGAGAATTTCACTTCAATGTTCATAGTACTAGCATTTCCAATGGCCAGAATACAGAATCAATCTAAATGCCAACCATGAGGTACCAAAATTCATGAGCTATGAAACAAAATCTCTAAAATTCTATATTATTTTAAACCAATGGCAAATCAATGAAAAGAAAAAGAAGCTTGCTTAATTAGGGGCAATGAGATAGGAGTAAGCCATTTGAATTACTGATTCTGTTAGTGTTAGCATGGAGAAACAATACATGTACAGTTTCTCTTTAAAAGCACAGAAGGTGTTGTAGATTCTTTCCATATTACTTTCAGTTCCTCAAATTAGAGGACAAGTAGAGCAGAAATTCCTCTCAGAATGATGGAACCCCATCATTTTCAAACAAGATCTCACACATTTTAAAGCAGATTTGAGGCTTTCTTTCTCTTTTTTTATTTTTGGTTTTTGGGTCATGCCTGGCAGTGCTCAGGGGTTACTCCTGGCTCCATGCTCAAAAATTGCTCCTCGCAGACTTGGGGGACCATCTGGGATGCTGGGATTTGAACCACTGTCCTTCTGCATGCATGCAAGGCAAATGCCCATCTCCATGCTATCTCTCCAGCTCCTGAAGATTTCTCTTAAAGTCCATGTTTTACCTTGAACACTTGTCTGGCTTGTTTATTTTTTGTTGTTTTTGCTTATTTCTATTCTGGAGGAGACTGTTATCTTTCACACAGTATTTTTCTTCTCTCACATTTTTAAAATAGCTTTCAATAAAAATATAAAAAAGATGGGGACAGGGTGATAGAACAGTGAGGAGGGTGTTTGCCTTGCACACAGTTTACCTGTGTTCAATTCCCAGCATACCATATGGTCCCTGAGCCTTCCAGAAGTAATTTCTGAGCCTAGAGCCAGGAGTAATCCATGAATACCACCAAGTCTGGCCCCCAAACAATAACAAAACAAAACATATTTAAAAATTAACCTTTGTTAACAAATAAAATAAATTTTTAGAATAAATGGTGGCTTCCAGAAAGGAAATGAGAGCAGAGAAATGGTAGAACTGGTTGAAAGAGTCAGTTGTATGGTAGAAGATAGAAACTCAATCTTTCATGGTGAATATAATGTGTGTGTTAATGTCAATTTGTAAGTCCATAGATCTAAAATACAGATTTTGTTACAAATCTATAGTGCTTTAACAGAAAAATTCAAAGAAATTTTGTTAGTATAAATTGATTTTCATTTAGAGTAATACTACCAGTATGTGTGTACACATATATGTTGATCAGGGTGATAGTTCTATGGTTGTCCACATAACTATTTATAACTAGATAATTTAGTGGCACTCTCAGTCGCATTTCATAGAACCTTGAAATGGTTTGAAACATCTGAACCTTTGACCTTATCAATTCATTGTGGGGTTTATAGTGTCCATGTAGAACCTGTTGTGAGACAGTTTGAAAACTACAGGTATTGACTGAAAAGGTAGCATGTTTAAACAGGAAATTAATTTTGATGGTAGAATCCCCAAAATTCTAGAAGGATTTGGAATTTGTGTGAGTCTTAGATTTTGGTGAAAGAATCCCAAAACTTCTAGAAGGATTTGGAATTTGATTGAGTCTTAGACATGGGGAAGGTTTTGTTAGTGAGTGGAAAAAGTTCATATAAATCTTTGTCTTTTTCTTTCTACATGAGGCGAGGAGGTTTTGGCACGACACTTAGTCCTGGTTAAGCAAGAACCTAATGTTTCTGTGCTACATTCCTGTGCTTCAGTTCAAAGTATGGAATTCACTTGTCTTGATCCTATTTTTTTCTCTTTACTCTCCAGTATCTCTTCAGATACTTCCTACATGCTTATTCATTGAGTAGTATTCAGGCAAGGAATTGGTACACAAACTGAGGATAAAGAAATTTATCTCCTCTCAGGTCTAAGGAATCAAAGGACTTCCTTAAGATTCCATATCTCCTTCTGGAGCATCTTCCGAATAAACCACTTGCAGGCATTCTAGCAACATGATAGAATATGTCATGATCTGCTACATAGAATATATGAACATAATGATCAGTTAATGTGTCTGCACTTTATCACTTTTTTGTGTTGCAATTTTTGGGGGACCATACCAGCAATGCTCAGATAATATTCCTGACTCTATGTTTAGGAATCATTTTAATGCTCTGGGGACCATGTGGTGTGAGAATAAAATCCAGGTGTCCTGCATGCTAAGCATGTATGTACTTTATTGGATGATTTTCTGTCCTTATTTTCTTTATTACATTTTTTATGTTTCTATTCATTCAATAACTTTTTATAGGTCCATTGTTGTTACCTCTTTTATATTAAAATCCCCTCCTCCCACACAGAATGGGATTCTCCAAATATTTACACACAACTCCTCCTCAGTACCAGATTCTGTGCTAGATGCTAAAAGGATACTAAGGAGCTGAGGACGGGGAAATGGCTGAGGCATTAGGAAGGGTATTAAGACATTTTTACAAATTGGATTAACTACCGTGAGAAGCTATGACAGAGCAGGGAATGATTAATTGCTAAATAAGTTATTCTGACAATTGATGCTTTGAGGATTCAGGCAAAAACTGCTGTCAGAAAAGAATTGCAGAGTTTGTGGGAGTCAAAGAGGGTGTTGGGCATGGAAGGGTGGTACAGAACCTTGTTCAATAGTCAGTAGGCAAACTGGCTTTACAGGAAAGAACTATCGGGCCCCTTTTGGATTAGGGATGAGGTATCACTAGTAAAGCAGTGGTAGTGAATATTAATTGAATACGCATTCTCTGTTAAGCACCAAACCAAGGATATGATAATTGCAACCCGACTTTCTTCTCATAAAACCTTCTGCTATCTTGTGATTTAGAATGCAATATTTTTCCTTTAAAAGTAAATAATTAACTCATAAAGGAGGTTACCTCCTGGAACACACATTTCCCTTTTGCTATAAATTTTTCATTGTGTATTGTTCAGCTGTGTTGATTGAAAGTCAAATTATGAGCCTCGGGGTAAAGGTAATATGAAGCTTCCACAAGCCTTCTTGAGATTATTACCAGTTTCCTCTTATTAGCTTCCATGAATTTATCTTAGTGCAAGAATTGATAATGCAAAACATGAAATAGAACAGTAAATATGTTCCAAGGTCTTTCACTTGCAGAATTAATGAGACCAGTGAATATATGCCAGGAAATATGTTCAGTTTCTATAACTTTCCATGTTCCCTTTCTTTATATACATGTTTTGACCACTCTGGGGATGCTCCCATTTTCTAGTGAGAAACGGAGAAACTGAGTTTTTTGTTTTCTAAAAGATTCCACAGTCTCATTTTTAAAAATGGAATGAAGTGAGATAATCTATATAAAATATCTTGTAAAGCCTGTTACATAGTAACTGGTTAGTAAATGCTGAAAAAGAAAAATCACATCAAAAATAAAAATTATTCATACTATTGGTCTCATCATACAAATATGGGGAGTTTTGTTTCCTTAGTTTCATTTCATCGAAACTCATCGAAATAGTTCATCATGTTTTTTTTCTTGAAAATTCAAATATGGTGAATAGAAATTAACTAACATCTGTCAATTATATGGCAAGTAAAAAAAAGGAAAATATTTGTTTGAAAACAAGCTCTCTAAAGAGTGCTCAATTATGGTGCCAGAGTGATAGCACAGCAGGTATGACATTTGCCTTGCATGCAGCTGATCTGAGTTCAATCCCCAGCATTCCCTAGGGTCCCCTGAGCATTGCCAAGAGTGATTTCTGAGCACAGAGCCAGAATTAACCCCTGAGGTGTGGTCCAAAAACAAACAAACAAACAAACAAACAAACAAAAAGAATGCTCAGGTTAATCAGACAAGTTCACAGGTAGTTAGGTACTATTTCCACTATTTACCACTGTGCTTGATTCCTAGGCTTATTGTGGTTCTGTTTTTTGTTTGTTTACTTTTTACTTTTTGGGCACATTTCCTATTAAAACATTGTGAGATATTTATTCATTGCTTCAGGGAAAGATCATTAAAACCACAGAAATACATAAGTCAAATCCTAGCTTTAGAGTTAAAAATATGTTTGAAAATAGAAGATACAGATAATATAGTTTGGAAAAACAGAAATTTGTATTTCAAAATATTAAGAATTGAGAATACCAAAAATATTTGACTTTAAGGGACTAAAGAACATATTACCAACCAGAGTCTGGAATTTGCACCCCTGTAGCAGACATAAGAAAGGCGTCCTGAGCTGAGTGAAGGGAGCTGGAAGGAATCACTGAAGCTAGTTGGTGCTATTCCATGGGAGTGGGGGGAGAACTCCTAGGGGGCTTCTAGTGACGATAAATAAGAAAATCTATAGTATAGCTGATAGGTTTGGGACACTCTCAGGAAATTTCAATTTCTGGGTTCATAGTAAGACTGTTTTTTGTTTATTCTCACACACACACAGAGTAGAGGTGGGTAGATGGAGTGCCTAGAATGGATGGCCTTGAGTCAGTAGATTAACATTAGGAGAACAGCAGAATGAATGGAGTGGCCAAAAGAGGTATGGAAAAAAAAAAAGAGAGGGAGGGGGGTTTGGAGCGCTGGTGCAAAGGCTTAAAGCATCTACCTAGTGCATGCTAGCCTAGGATGAACTGAGGTTCGATCCCCCAAGACAGGAGAAGACAGGAGCAATTTCTGAGCACATAGCCAAGAATAACCTCTGAACATCACTGAGTGTGGCCCCAAAACAAAACAAAACAAACGAAAAAAGAAGTATGGAAGCCACCCAAAGGTGCTGAACTTGGAGTGCAGATGGTCAGGAGAGCTAAGCCATTTACAGTTTGATACTAGAGGCTGAGCAGAGTTGGAATATGAGCTGCTGGAGAACTGATGGCGAGAGTGGAGAAGTAGCTTCCTCCCCACATCAGTTGCACCCGAACCTTCTCAGAACCAGTGTCAAGCTGGGAAAGGTACAGAACTGGGAGTGAGGCTGAGCAGCTAATAAAATCACAAGTTCATTATCAGTGCATAAGTAACAAACTATGGCTTGAGAGTGCAAATGGAATTAAATTCAATGTATTGAGCAAGAATGGAAAGGTTGTGGTTGATTTTAGTCTGAGATGCTTATCTGCCACATTGACCAGTCTAATTCAGCATGATACTGGTAATGGTAGAAGGAGGACAGAATCTGTGGAAGCTCAGAAAAGGACACTAGATCTAATCAGGGATAAGAATGTCAGAGAAAGCTTTGGGAGGACTTGACACTGGAGTGAAAAGAAAGAGTGATGTTGCACAAGAAACAAGGAAAAAGATCATGCACATGTATAGAAGTTTGACAAAGGGTAACTGGTCATGTGGAGTTATAATTTAGACTTTATATTTCATGGACAAAATGGTTACACTAGTTTGAGGTATGTTGTGTGAATGTTTGTGAATGTTTGAAAACTACGATATCTCTATACACCCCAGATGGAGGATCAGGAGGCAGTTGAGTGATGGACCTGCATATTTGGAAGTTCTTGAGTATATAGATACTGTTCTAGCCTTGTAGTAATTTCTTTGTATGTGTGAAATCCCTTAATTAAGATAGAAATTTGTGATGTAGCCGCTTCCTCATCACAATTAGACTGGTAAAGATACAGATAAGCAGAGCAGCTAAAGAAGAGCAGATAAGTCCCTGGATGAAGGCACACACCCTGGAACATGGCTGCCTGGAACCGGAACTTTGTCTAGTTTAAGAGATCTTGCTTTTAGTCTCAAATCATCCGTTATTGGGGCCTCCAGGAACAGAGGAGGTCAATAAAAATGCTGCATGGGAGAAGAGGGTGCATAATACCAAGTTGGGGTATTAGCTTTAGGAGCAAAGGGAGGCTAAACCCATCCCAAGCATGCTACTCCCTTCAGAGACACTGCATGAAAACCTATTCCCATATACTAGTGGGCTCCTTGTTATGGAGGAATATTCTGACTTGCACATGGATATCCCTTCCTCCAGCAGGATGAATTGTGGGACTGGACTGGACCATTTGCTTATAACCACATTTGTCCCAGGTGCTCATGCTGCAGGTCACCTCATTACCACCAGACCTGAACAGAGACATATTTTAGCATGAAGAAGCCATAAGATGGAGTAGTTGCATGTCTAGTACAGGAAAGGCTATGTGAAAGCTAAGATGATACGGTTTCTGGGTCATGCAACTCTCAGCCCTAGACCATAACACAAGCAGGTCTCTGATGAACCCCATTTGCCTGCCAGTCAAATATCTGCAAACAGAGGCAGACACAGCTGGGGCAGCAGGAACCTGTGAGATTGCTAAGCCTGCACAGCTAGCCTGCTGCACCCCAGGGGAAACTTTGAGTCTCACGTCCAGGAAGAGACTTCCCTCTATGCAGAGTTTCTCTGAAATGGACACTTCAGGACACAAGGGGAGATATACTTTAAATAATTCTTGTGAAATTGTGGCTTTCATGTGACAGACATGGATCAGAGAAACAAGACATGCTGCTTAGAAGCTGAACTTTTGGAGCTGAGAGACAAGATGGCCTAATGGGTATGAGATGTTTCCCTAGGCCATCTGAAGTGGAGGAAATGAGAATGGATGCAGGAGATAGGTGACTCCGCCCTCTTTCTGTGCCACCTCTCATAGCTGTGGACCATTTACTTTATCTTGATGGATTGAGGCTCTTAATAGCATTTTTAGTGGTTATGAGGCCTGTCAAGCTTGGATTTAAAGATGGCTTCATTCCTAGAAATGCAATGAGCAGGCAGTTTCATACTTATGTGAGGGCTCTAGAGTGTATTTGCATCAACCTTGATTGTACAGCTCCCAACACAT
This sequence comes from Crocidura indochinensis, assembly GCA_004027635.1. Taxonomy (NCBI): domain Eukaryota; kingdom Metazoa; phylum Chordata; class Mammalia; order Eulipotyphla; family Soricidae; genus Crocidura; species Crocidura indochinensis. The sequence goes on from PVKC010019815.1 coordinate 12,152, forward strand.
GGAGACTGGACTTATGTGCCCTCCTCTCCCATGTGGCATTCATTGCTGACCAAACAGCTGTCGACATGACAGCTATGATCATATATAAGAAAATGTGCTCATTACTCAAAAGAGCAAAATAGACTCACTTTCTCTTTCATGTAATGCCAGTACCCATCTCCAAGATGGCAGCTGCTGCATTCACCATTGTGTTTATGTTTCTTATTGTTTATCTAACAGACATCATTGATGTTAGGACGGTATTCATCTTGTCTTCTTTTATTTTTTTCTTTAAAGAATATTGTTTAAATTGAATCTCTGTGAGACACACAGTTGCAAAGCTATAATGATTGAGTTTCATTTCACCAGTGTAATTCCCCCACTAACAAAGACCCCCATTTCTCTCCTATCTCAATCCCCTAATCTGCCTCTATGACAACACTTTTCTTCTTTACATTTGTAGTTTTAGGCACTGTTGTGATACTGTTACTGAATGAAGTATCATGCATATACCTCCTTTCAGCTCCTGGTCTTGTCCAGAATTATCATTTTTAACTATCATTATCATAGTGGTCCTTTCTTTGTCCAAACTGTATTATCCTACTCTTTGTAGCAAATTTATAAATCAGTCATCCTGACTCTTGTTACTTTTATATTTGGGCATTATTACCATTGTGTATTTTTTGTGTCCCCCAAAATGAGTGCTATCATTCTATGTCTGTTTTTGACTCATTTCACTCAACATGATACTTTTCATGTATATCCATGTATAAGCAAATTTTGTGACTTCATTTATTCTGACAGCTGTATAGTACTGTTTAAATGTACCATAGTTTTCTTTATCTGCTCTCTGTTCTCAGGCATTCGGGCTGTTTCCAAATTCTGGCTATTATTAATCATGCCTCTTGTCTTTTGATTGTAGATCTTTCCTTGGTATATAGACAGCTTGGGTCTGGGGTTCCCCTGGTTTCATGCTGAAGGATATAGGATATTTTCCTAGCCTGTAGGATTAATTGGATTGTGGTATTAATCTGATCCCACCCCACTCAGTATATGTCTTTGGTTGGAAACATCTTTGAATGTAGCACCTTGGATTTGTGTTTAGATCATCTGCTCCCACCTGCGGGTGTGGTCTCTTCTTTCAGAATAAACACATAAATTTCAGAAAAAAATGCTCTTCTGTTTCTGGAATTTCATGGAACTTGCTGCTTCTGAGAAGCTGAAAGCTTACTTGTTGGAATTCTTGAATCAGTTTCTCCCTCTGTGTGTGTGTGTGTGTGTGTGTGTGTGTGTGTGTGTGTGTGTGTGTGTGTGCGTGAGTGTTTATGTGTGTTTGTGTGTGTTTTATTTCCTAGATTGACATTTGATTCCAGATCCGCTTCTCTCCAGAGTGTTTTGGCTTTAGAACTGGAGGATTAATTCTTTAGCTGCCTTAAAAATGGCAGGAAGTCTGGAAGGGAGTACATTGGTTCAGCAGAAATATCACTGAAACTACAGTCTCCAGGTGGTTCTGAGAACATGCCCAGATCACAGAGGGACTGCAGGGGAGTGGCAGGTCTTAGACAAATTCTCGTGGGGAAAGTTTTCTGAAATTTGATCTGGGGAGACTGGATGGCAGCATTGCCCCAAGCAAGGATTTCCAAACTGACCCCACCAGCGTTAGCTTCTGAGTTTATCATTTGTCAGCTATGTGAGTTGGGATCCTTATTTGCTCTCTGAGCTTCACTTTCTCTGCAAGTAAGTAAACCTGAAGTAGTTTTCACATCTATTGAAACATTGTGGGAGTAGTGCCTGGCACAAAGACGTATGAATTAAATGATACTGAAAACAAAAATCTCAGAAAATCCACACTTTCAATGACTGCTCTATACCAGGCATTCTACTCAGCTCTGTGCTGATACTCTCCTGTTTAATGTTCTTAGCAGCTGAGTGGAGTTGGTAGTACTTTTTTTTTTTTAATCTAGAGGTAGAAAAGAATGTTGGGGCCCGGGAGATAGCATGGAGGTAAGGCGTTTGCCTTTCATGCAAAAGGTCATCGGTTCGAATCCCGGTGCCCCATATGGTCCCCCGTACCTGCCAGGAGCAATTTCTGAGCATGGAGCCAGGAGTAACCCCTGAGCACTGCCGGGTGTGACCCCCCCCCAAAAAAAAAGCCACAAAAAAGAAAAGAATGCAAAGGTAGGCAAATCATTTGTTCAGGATCTCAGAGATACTCACTGGTTTACACCCAAGCCAAGCAGTTTGCCCTCATTAGTCTCTGTAGCTTTGTGACTTAAATGATGTCTCATAATGGACAAAGGGCCATGAAGGTATAAAATTCAGCTCTGACTGCAGAAGAGACTCTCATTCTCTCCCAGCTTATATACAGCTAATACTTATAGCAGTGAGTCCAAAATGAACCCACATTTCTAGAAGCCAAATAAATGACCTTCTGTAGGCTTAACTACCCCTGGCCAGGAATCCCCTTAAAGAAGGGATTTGCCTTAAGAGATTCAGAAAATGGAGTATCATGGGCATTCTTTGTGCTCTATGCTTTGCTTTCTAGCTTCTGTGCTTGTGGATTGTATGGATGCTGCCTTAAAGGGCCCTCTTTCCCTACATTAGAGCTCCTCAGTGTCTGCAATAGTGAGATATCCCAAGTCTGTAGGGAAACCTACTCTGCTTTCAGTGACCAACTGGGTTCTTGTGATTAGTACTCGACTCTAGACTGCTCTTTTCCCTATATACCAATCACCCTCATCTGTGCCCTAGACCAGAGTGTTTTGCTATTACCTTCACCTGTGAGTGGGAAAAAATAGTTCATGGACAGAAGCTCTAGTGCAGGACATCTATAGCATCTCTTTGGGTGGACAAGACACACCTGCCACCTGGTGTGTTCTTGGAGAGATATGGTCCAGCAGCTGCTTCAGATAGAGCAATTATGTTGCACGCTCATGGGCGAGAGAAGGGTGAGGGTTCCCTGTGAGGTGCGCCAGTTACACTTTGGTGGCAGGTATGACATAAAGCTGGTCTCAGAGGTTCAGGCACATCGAGGTTCTGAGAGAGTCAGAAATGAGATGTGAGAAAAGGGAATTAAAAAAGAGTGTGGGTAGATTTCTTTTTGATGTTCTTTGAGAGATGTAAATTAGAATTGTATTTTAATTAATTTTACTTTTTGGATATATTGCTTTGATTTTGATACTTAATCAAGATGGACCTACATGGGAGTCCCAGAACTTGCTATCTAAAAATTAAAAGACAATATTTTATGGAGGTATTATAGTTTATAATAACATTGAAACCATTGTTTTGTACTTGCAATACTGCTACACTAATGTCTCCATTAAATTTGTCCAGGTATCTCTGCCGTTGTGCCATGTACCACTCACCCAAACTCCCTCAGTTCATAGTTCTAATGATTATGGCTCAGATTTAGTTCTACTGGACACTGGCTATTGCCTACTTTTGTTTTCTCGTGCTCCACCTATAAGTGAGGTCACCAGAACTTATTTTGCTTATAATCTGTCATTTTCCCTATTGTGTTGTGATGTTCTCAAAGAAAGACACTGTTGCCATATTCATCTTCATCTCCTCAGCGTCAGGCCATTGGCTAAGCACAGAGTTCGTGTCCTTGTGTTGGGTTGAATGAAGGGAACCGGCTTCTTTTGTCTCATTGGACACTTATTGCATCAAAACAAACAGCCACATGCTTCAGGAAGCTCTGAGTCCAGGTTCATGCCTGCAGCTGAATCAGTGAAAGCTGGATTTATATCCAGACTTGCTCTCTGTCTCTTACCCTTGTTCAAAGGAGCTTGAGAAACCAAGTGGTGCTTATCTAGGTTAATCCTTCAGAGTCTCTTTTCATTGACTCACATTGGACATTAGCAGACAATGATGCCAACACAGCTGCCAGCCTGTAAAGGTGCTTTCTTCACTCCACACAGTCCCCAAAGCTGCTTTCTCTGCAGGGACTCAGTAGTCTCCAGAAGTCATTTCCCCTGGGAAACAGTGGGCTCTGGGCACAGTATGCAGTTTCTTTGGGGGGTTAGGGAAGAGAAACTTAAGGATTTTATTGAATGTATGTCAATTGAATGTCTATTTCAGAATTCTTTCTTTCAGTTTTTCAAACTTCCATCTTTTCTTCACTTTGGGCCTTGCTGTGTGCATTTTGTGTGATGTTTTTTTCTACCCTTTCCAGATCTGTTGATCCATTCCTCAGCTTTAGAGACCTTTCTACATAGCTTTCCTCGAGTGCCTCTTCCATTAACATCCGGTGTCCTGCCAAGTGCTCCCTCTTCCACACCCCCTCCCCATATATCTTGGTTTTATGAGAGTGGGAGCCTGTGCAGGACCATCTCCTGGACAGACTACCTCAGTCTCAGCCATGGGCTGTGTTGGAGTAGCTCTCATCTTGTCATGTGGGTGGTATGGGAACTTCAATATGAGTGACAGGACAGCTTTCTAACATGGCATCTCTCAAATCTGTTGAATCACCTGGAAATGAGTTTGCTGAAGATGATTATGATTTGAACAGAAGCTTTGGCTGTACTACAAATGGAAAATAGAGATGCGGAAAAAAAAACCCAGCCAATTTATCAAAGGGAGCTTAAAGTCCAGAAATCTGATGGCTAGCATAGATGAGAAAACTCCCTTCATATGTGTCTGTGTCTGGGTCACTATTTTTTTTTGTTTCTTTTTTTTTTTCTGGTGCTCGAAGAAATTAGTCTTTCTTATTAGGATCTCTTTTTAGAACATAAATATGCTTCTTGTAGGCCTTTCCTGGTGAAGGCACAATATAGAAAATGACCAAGTAGTTTCCCAACTGCTTAGCCCAGTCAAGAAGACAGACCTTTCACAGAGATGGTCTAGTGTAGTGAGAATTCTGCTGGAAGCAAGAAAATTCAGTCCTACCACTGCAGCATCCTATTATCTGACTTGAGTAGTCTGGTCTCTGTTCTAATAAGATCGTGTGGATGTCAGTTATGGCACATCTTCCACCTCATTTATTATTAAAATTCACACAAAAAGGAAGATCTCATCTGCGTATAGTGATGAACTTGTGGTAAAGACCTCTGGACCAGGATTTGTACTCACTATCTCACAAGCAGCCTGAGGAGGCAGGGTTCAAACCTAGTCTTTTTTGGGGGTGGGGGTGGGGGTATACCTGTTGATGCTCAGGAATTGCTCCTGGCTCTGCGCTCTGAAATCGCTCCTGAATTGGGGGGACCATATGGGACGTCCTAGGCTACAACTCTGGCTTCTAAACCCAGTCTTCTTTACTTGGACAGATAAACTCTTAATCACCACAACTTTTTCTTTGGGTGAGTTTATCTGTTAAATGAGGTTTCCTCCTGTTCTGTCAGTCTTTGTTGATAGAGGACAAATAGGTCATTCATATTTTTAACTATACACATATAGAAGCCCCATCAAAAAAAAAAAGGACTGCACACATGCCTTTTGCATATTTAATAAAACAAGCATTACAAAAACACCATCCATTTTTCCTCCAAGTACATCCAATAATCCATCTTTGTATGTCATTACTGATGAAATGAAGAATCAGCGATGCAGCTCTTTGTTTTAACAAAGTCCCCCGAAAAGGCTCCTTGCAATGAAAAGTCATTGTGGGGAAATTCGAATGAATTCTTCAAAGATGTAAAAGGTGAAAAATGAAAATCCTGGCCCTGGAAAGGACTGATCTTTTAGATGAAAAATCTGTCCTCTAGTGCCCAGATAGGATCCTCTAGGATACATTAATGCCAAGCAGGCTAGTAATACCAGGCTTTTGATGAAATCCAAAAACCCTAAAAGGATTACCCTAACTCTTTAAGCCCAGTGGAGAGCAATGATTAAAGCACAGATGACGAAAACTGGTAGAAATGGGTTCAGACTTTGGTTCCTTTGTGTTGCTCCTAGGTATTGCCAGTCCCTTTCAGGCTACAGATAATTAAGATTCTTGCGTCCGAAACCCTTGAGCCTCTTGTTAAGCCTGTGAACTGCTCCCCACATAATGGTTTTGAATGACTAAAAACACTTAATATTTTATAGAGAACTAATTTATATTAGTGAAATATATAAAATAATTTGTGACATAAATCTTTGAATATGTATGTTTTTATTTAATACTTTAAGTCAGTGGTCCTCAAACTACGACTCGTGGGTCACATATTGAATTTGTTCCTGTTTTGTTTCTTCACATCAAAATAAAATGTATGCAGTGTGCATAGGAATTTGTTCATAATTTTTGTTTTTACTATAGTCTGGCCCTCCAATGGTCTGAGGGACAGTGAACTGGGCCCCTGTTTAAAAAGTTTGAGGACCCCTGCTTTAAGTGAAGGAAGTTTATGTTAGATTTTGGTTGTATGCCTTAATTGGCACATCCAGAAGTTCTTGGGGGTGGTTATGTGGTTTGGGGAACAAAATCCAGGGCCCCCACATATGCAGGCCTCTTGAGACATATCTAGCCTTATGAGATAGACTTAATAATCACTATTTTTGAGTTTGAGATGTGCATTTGAAATATATTACTCTAATGTATGCTCAGTATTGAAGTTTCTGCTAGATAGTCTAACAGGTTAATAATGATGGCAACATAATAATTTTTTTTTTTTTTGGTTTTTGGGTCACACCCGGCAGTGCTCAGGGGTTACTCCTGGCTGCATGCTCAGAAATTGCTCCTGTCAGGCATGGGGTACCATATGGGGCACCGGGATTCGAACCAATGACCTCTTGCATGAAAGGCAAATGCCTTACCTCTATGCTATCTCCCGGGCTCCAATAATTATCTTTTAATCCCAAACTCCTGACCTCTTTTTCTGTAAGTTGTT
>PVKC010019816.1:0-18919 GCA_004027635.1 Crocidura indochinensis
TTTTTTTTGAGGGGTGCACTGGTGCACTCAGGAATCACTCCTGTCAGGGCTTAAGGGACCACCATATGGAGTGCCAGGGGTCAACATCTATCCCTTCTTTGAGTCACAAAATTCAGTTTGTGGTCAAAAATCCAGTTTGTGGTTTGCCTTGTGCATACAAGGCAAATAAATGCCGATACCAACCACACTATACTCAGCCCCAGCATATATATATATATATATATATATATATATATATATATATATATATATATATATATATATTTTAAGTGCCCAGTAGAGGAAAGATTAGACTCAAAGCTTGTTCTCATGGTGTGGTGTGAATAGGTAGGAAAAGTCCTGTATGTGATAATGTAAACTATAGTTTTAAGTAGCATATCCTAGTAAGTAGTATAGACAAACAGTGCCATTAAGAAAATATTCAGAGGCCAGAGCAATAGGTATTTACTTGCCTTATACACGGCCAACCCGGGTTCAATCCCTGACATCCCATATAGCCCTGCCAGAGCACCTTCAGGAGTAACCCCTGAGTAACCCGGGGGATAACCCAAAAACATATTAATAAAAAAGAAGAATTACTTTTTTCTGTATATTGAATATTCCTCAGACAATGAATGAGGCAGTCGTAGATTGCTTTGTGAAAGACTTTGACCTCTAGAATATGCAGGCAGTTTTATATAGAAAGATTATTATGAAGAAAATTATAATGGGGTTAGAGATGACAAGCTGTGAAAGGAACGGAAAATAAATTGGTTCAGCTGATTACAAAGCTTATATAACTTCAGTAAAATCTTGGAGAGAAAGCCAGGGACCTAAGTGATCAAGGACTCAGGTGTGAAGTCTGCTGATAGAGTTGTACTCTTCTTACCACTGGCCTTGTAAGTTTTTTTGGAGTGGGTGGATAGAAGCTCATAAAAAAAATGCCATACAGTTTTAGAAGTTGAGGAGGACGCCTGCTTTTTATTTGGCCTGAGGCTATCTCTTCTCTTTTTTTTTTTTCTTTTTGCCCCCTCCCTTGCCAAATATTAACATAGGCTGTTGACCAGTTAGAAATTTTCTGTAGAGACCGGAGTGATAGCATAATGGTAAGGCATTTGCCTTGCATGTGACTGACGCAGGATGGACCCAGGTTCAATCCGCAGCATCCCATATGGTCCCCAAGCCAGGAGCAATTTCTGAGCACTTAGCCAGCAGAAGTAACTCCTGAGTGCCAACTGGTGTGATCCACAAACCAAAAAATAGTCTGATAGTTTTTTTTTTTTTTTTTTTTTTTTTGGTCACACCCAGCAACCCTAAGGAGTTTCGCCTGACTCTATGCTCAGAAATGGCTCCCGGTGCCGGGATTCCGAATCACCAACCTTCTGCAAGCAAGGCAAATGCCTTACCTCCATGCTATCTCTCCGACCCCAATATTTTTTTTTAGTCTGATAGTTTTAAAAGATGTGTGTGTGTGTGTGTGTGTGTGTGTGTGTGTGTGTGTGTGTGTTTAGAACTGGGAGATAGAGACGTGTATGCGATGTAATAGTTCTTTAATTTTCAAAATTTTTATTATAATTTTAATGACATAGTATGGTTACAAGGATGTTAGTGTTTCGGGTACATTTGTGTTATACTTTAATTTTGTTTTGGGGCCACCCCAGTGATGCTCAGGGTTTACTCCTGGCTTGGCACTCAGGAATTCAATCTTGGTTGACTTGGGGAACCATATAGGCACCAAGGGATTGAACTTTGGTTGGCATGTGCAAAGCAAACAAACACCCTATCTGCTGGTCCCAGAGGGTATTTTTTTTGTGGGAAGCACACTTTGCTTTGCTCAGGGGCTATTCTAGTTCTGTGCTCAAGAGTTGTCTCCAGCTGTACTGGTGATGAATAGCATTGTGAAGTATGAACCTGGACCTTCTCCATGCAAAGTACATGCTCAACTTGTGCTCCAAATCTCAAATAAAAATCAGTATGTAGAAATTCTTTACTCTGGGGCCTGGGAAATAGCATGGAGGTAAGGCGTTTGCATTTCATGCAAAAAGTCATCGGTTCGAATCCCGGTGCCCCATATGGTCCCCTGTGCCTGCCAGGAGCAATTTCTGAGCATGGAGCCAGTAGTAACCCCTGAGCACTGCCAGGTGTGACCCAAAAACAAAAAACCAAAAAAACAAACAAACAAACAAAAAAAGAAATTCTTTACTCTAGTACTTAAAACTGGGTGTTTCATTGGGGTAGAAATAGAGTCCATGGTTATTCCTACATAGATAAGTATCATTTGTGTTTGTTCCCCCCGCCCCCCAAACTACTTCTCTGCTATCCTTATCATCAAGATTTATACAAATATTTATTGCAAACTTAGTGTCATTCTGACTTGAGAGTGATGAAATCTCTAAAGGAGATACTTATAGCACGTGAATAATAATCTCAAGTATTAGTCTTAGTTTGAACGAAACAAGCATTGCTTGCAAATTAGTGGTAAACAAATTGATATGGTAACCAAGTATTTGGATTACCTACCTACAGTAAATAATAACGATCAATTTTTTTTTGTTTTTGTTTTTGGGCCACACCCGACCATGCTCAGGCAGGGGTTACTCCTGGCTGTCTGCTCAGAAATAGCTCCTGGCAGGCACGGGGGACCATATGGGACACCGGGATTCGAACCAACCATCTTTGGTCCTCGATCGGCTGCTTGCAAGACAAACGCCGCTGTGCTATCTCTCCGGGCCCAAAGATCAAATATTTTAGGGCTGGAGTGATAGTACAGTGGGTAGATAGAGCATTGCCTTGCACACAGTAAAGTTGAGTTTGATCCTGACACCCCTGTGGTCCCTCCAACCCAACCAGGAGTGATCCCAGAACACTGCTGGGTGTAGTCCCAAAGCACATAGTTTAAAGTTGAGACTACTGGTAGAGTAACACATTTCTGGCTTGCTTGCAACATTAGATAGCCAAAGGGAATGGGCAGATAATACTGTGGATAAGGTGCTTGCCTTGTACTTGCCTCACCTGGGGTCAATCCCTGGCACCATATGTAGTTGTACTCAGCTATTCCTGAGTACAGAGCTGGGACCAAGGCTCACTGAGCACACTGGGTATTGTCCAAAAACCAAAAAAGGAAAATCAAAAGTCAGTGAGTTGGGAAAGTGGAAAATATTTCTAAATAGTTTGTAAGTTAAAAAAAATACAACACCCGGGGCCAGAGAGATAGCTTGGAGGTAGTGCATTTGCCTTGCATGCAGAAGGACAGTGGTTCGAATCCTGACATCCCATATGGTCCCCCGAACCAACACTCTTTGGTTGTTGGCCAGCCTGCCTGTTTCTTACTACATAGTGTTCTGATGGGAGCTCGGCTGAGGCCTCAGCATCCTCATACCCACCTCAGCTTTGTCTCCACAGTAGCCACCCAGTAAAAGGAAAGAAACCACTTGTGGACCAGAAATGTGGCTCAGTTGTTAGGCCATGGGTTTAGTCTTCAGCACTGAAAGAAAAATAAAAGGAGCAGCAGCACTCTTGGAAGTAGCAGGATATATGAAATACATGAAATATGGAAGAGAGGAGCGTAATAAAAGATGAATTCAAGAGTTACTTTTAATTTAAAATAGAAACTCAGGGCCGAGCGGTGGCGCTGGAGGTAAGGTGCCTGCCTTACCTGCGCCAGCCTAGGACGAACCAAGATTCGATCCCCCCTGTTTCCCATATGGTCCCCCAAGCCAGGAGCGACTTCTGAGCACATAGCCAGAAGGTCTAAACTGAGCCACATTTCTGGTCCACAAGTGGTTTCTTTCCTTTTATTTTGAGGAAATTTAAAGACACTCTTATTGTCCTTTTTGTTTGTTTTTGGGCTGCATCAAATGTTGCAAGGGTTACTTCTGGCTCTGCGCTTAGGAATCACTCCTGGTGGGCTTAGGAGACCATGTTACCCCTGGTCGGCTTCATGTGAGCTAAGTGCTCTACCACTGCACCGTCACTCTTCATTTTTATTCACTTTGGATATTCTTCTTTTTTTTTTTTTTTTGGTTTTTGGCCACACCCGGTGACACTCAGGGGTTACTCCTGGCTATGCGCTCAGAAGTTGCTCCTGGCTTGGGGGACCATATGGGAACCAGGGGATCGAACCACGGTCCCTCCTAGGCTAGCGCTAGCGCAGGCAAGGCAGGCACCTTACCTCCAGCGCCACCGCCCGGCCCCGACTTTGGATATTCTTTCTCCTTTGGTAAATCAATCTTGAGATTTTATCTAATTCTACCTGGTACAAATCAGTTTAGACCTTCTTGAGGTTCCCAATTGCCCCCTTTTCTGAGACAAAAGCTTCACTTAGTGCCAATCCGGAAATCTTAAAGTGAACAACATAATACCTCCAATAGCCAGAGGCTTCTTCCCACCTTCTGTCAGACACTGCACCGGAACCTGTATTGACGTTCTGGAAATGCTGCTAATTCTTTATCTTTTCAGCCCTGTTGTTAAAAAATGAAACGCAAAATCATTTCTTAGGAGCTAGTTTAAATTGCTCAGGTGTTTGTGGATCCTTAACTTTTTATCTTAGTAAGGCAAAAGGAAATGAGATCTAAGGTTCTAGAATATCCACAGGAAAAATCCTTAGTTGTCTATTCACCAGTGAGCCTAGTTTTTAGAGGTAACTGTTTCAAAGTGCCAACATCTAAATTTCAAATTTAAGTAAGTTGCTTTGTTTTTCCTTTTTTTTTTTCCAGGCAGAAAAGCTAATGAAGCAAATTGGTGTGAAAAATGTTAAGCTTTCAGAATATGAAATGAGTATTGCTGCCCATCTGGTAGACCCTCTCAACATGCATGTATGTATGCTCTCTGATCTTACTAGGGATTTGGGGTGGGGAAACAAGGTGGCTAGCATTTTGTCATGTGTTGCTGGGAATTGAACCTGAGGTTGACATTGTCCAAAGCAAGAGTCCTACCTGTCGTACTGTCTTTCTGGTCCCAAATTTAATCTTTTTTTTTTAATCACTGTTACAGCATTCACTTCATATCACATTACAAAACATTACACTATAGAGGAGTACTTTATAGAGCCAGAGAGATAGCACAGGAGCTAGGACATTTGCTTTACACGTGGCTGATTCGGGTTCCACCCCCAGGATCACATGGTCCTTCAAGCCTGCCAGGAGTGCTTTCTGAGTACCACCCAGAGTGGCCCCCCCAAAACAAAACAAAACAAAAGAAATCACACCAAAAGGAATAGATTATACACTTCAATCAGATTAAAACCTGTCATTTGTGGGGAATGTTTTGTATTTTTTTTTAGTTTTTTTTTTTTTTTTTTTAGTTTTTGGGTCACACCCGGCAGCGCTCAGGGGTTACTCCTGGCTCCATGCTCAGAAATTGCTCCTGGCAGGCACAGGGGACCATATGGGGCACCAGGATTTGAACCGATGACCTTTTGCATGAAAGGCAAACGCCTTACCTCCATGCTATCTCCCGGGCCCCTGAATGTTTTGTATTTTGGTTCTGTATTTTCAATAAGATGCATGTTGTGTTGTTGCCTTTTACCAGGTTACTTGGAGTGATATTGCAGGTCTAGATGATGTTATTACAGATCTGAAAGACACAGTCATCTTGCCTATTAAAAAGAAGCACTTGTTTGAAAATTCCAGGCTTTTGCAGCCTCCAAAAGGTATGGTGAAGCTTGTACTTAGATAAAATTTGCTTGCTATGGGCCATCTCCCGAAGTACTCATGGGATGTTCTGACTTCTCAGAAGGGGTCACTTGGTGGGACTCACTTCAAACAAGCTGAAAATGTAGCTGTGTGCTGTTGCCCTTCCTCTGGTACTATTTCTTCAGCCCCAAATTTATATGTATTAAAACATTAAAAATCTAGACAGAATTGAAATATTCTGCTGTTGTAGGATTGATCATTTCCTTTATGGCCACATCCAAGGATGCTCTGGGTCGATTCTTCTGTGCTTGGAAGTGGATCCTGGCAGAACTGGTACCAGGATTGGATTTGGGGTTCCAGCACTCAAGTATCACTCAGCAAAGGACTGGTGTATTTGAAAAGGGGTCATTTTCTTGGCCGGAACGATAGCTCAGTGGTAGGGTGTTTGCCTTGCACGCAGCCAACCCAGAAAGGACCCCTGTTTGATTCCCAGCATCCCATATGGTCCCCCAAGCCTGCTAGGAGTGATTTCTGAGCACAGAGAGAGGAGTAATCCCTGAGCATTGCTGGGTGTGATCCAAAAACCAAAAACAACAACAAAAATGAAAATGGGGTATTCTCTAGGCAATATTAGATTCCATGCTCATGGCATGGGTCTAGCCCTGAGCACTAAGGGGAATGGCTATTCCCCACATCCAGTTCCATGAAAGGAAAGAAATACCAATTATACCATAATAAACACATTTCATTTTTGGCTTATAACTATTGCCAACTTATTTATTTATTTTTTAGCAATTTGTTGATATATAAACTAAAAGTGAACACTGTCTTAGACTTGAATGAAAGCAATTTGGAATGTCAGGTCAAGGGCCAAAGACTTGGTGCAGAGTTAAATCTTTTTTTTTTTTGGTTTTTGGTTTTTGGTTTTTGGGTCACACCCGGCAGTGCTCAGGAGTTACTCCTGGTTCTGTGCTCAGAAATCGCTCCAGGCAGGCTCAGGGGACCATACGGAATGCCAGGATTCAAATCACCGACCTTCTGCATGCAAGGCAAATGCCTTACCTCCATGCTATCTCTCCAGCCCCCAGAGTTTAATCTCTTGCCTTGCATGTGGCCAACCTTGGCGTAATCCTAGCACAACATACCCTCTGTACAATGCTGCCCCTAATAATGAAATTCTTTAAAAATTATCAACATATTGGTGCCAGAGTGGTGGCAGAAGTGGTGCACACATTAATGCCCTACTGTTGTGCTATCACTCCAGCCCTTATAATACAGCTTTTACTCTTTGGAAATTAAAGTAGGAGTGATAATTTACATTCCCCCCCCCCTTTTTTTTTAGAAGAGATAATCATCTCTTTGGAAAGGCACATGTCCTTTTCTCTAAAACCTAAGTCTTTAAAGGAGGCCAGAGGTAAATGTAGCTTGAGACTAGGTGACAAATCATTAAGTAAGTCAGGAAGAATCACAGGAAGGAAACAAAGGTGGAAGGGGGCTGGGTCAGAAAATGGTTAAGAAACACTGTTCTGGCCAGTATTAAAACTGTTTGGCTCATTCTATTTGGAAGCTATCTGTTTCTCAAGACTCTTGTGCAAGAGCTCCAAGCTTGTGAAGGTGGAGGTATTAGACACATTTGTTTTGTTTTGGTTTTTGGGCTATATATGGCAGCGCTCAGGGATTACTCCTGGCTCTGCTTAGAAATCATTCCTGGCAGGCTCTGGGGACCATATGGGTGCCAGGAATCAAACCTAGGCAAATGCCCTACCTGCTCTCGCTCTGACCCAGACAGTTTTGATTTTTAAAAAATTCTTCGTAGGGGCTCAGAGCGGTGACACAAGCGGTAAGGCGTCTGTCTGCCTTGTGCGCACTAACCTAGGACCCTTGCGTCCCATAGCCAGGAGTAACCCCTGAACTTCACTGCATGTGGCCCAGAAACCAAAAAAAAAAGTTCTTTATAGTTGGATTTCAGATAGTCATAAAATGTATTAGGACCTATCCTACCACCAGTGTCAATCTGGTGTAGTGTCTACCCATGTAGCCAGAGTATGTCCCATTCTACCAGCCTGACACTCAGCCTGCCAGAATAGCAGGGCCCATTTTAAATTTTGGTTGTTAAAGTTTGGGTGTCATGTTTTTGTTGTTGTTGACTCTGGCTTGAACGTTTAGTTCTTTACTTTTACACCAATGCACCTGAGACCTCTTGGTCCCTGTCCCCCATCCTTTAATATTTGTATTTCAGACACACAATTATTTGTCTACCCTTGATCAAGTTATTTGAATTTGAATTACAAGATAGATAGTCTTTAATATTTTGAACTGGATTTCTTCATGAAAGGAGGGAGGGAAGGACACATCCCAAATACATGTCATCACTGACCCTGACAGTGCCTTCTTTCCTGATCGTAGCCAGGGTGATGGTACAGCAGTAAGGTATTTGTATTGCATGTGACAGACCCAGGTTCGATCACTGGAATCCCATAGTGCTGTCCAGACACTGAAAGGAGTAATTCCTGAGTGCAGAGCTAGGAATAACCCCTGAGATTTGCCAGATGTGGCCCTCTGAAAAAAACAAAAACAAAAACCACATACAAGTCGATAAGGGAGAAAATTTTTTGTGCAGAGTTAATAAGTTGATTGTCTTATAAATCTTTTTTTTTCTTGGGAAATAAATTCTCATTTTGATTTCTAGGTGTTCTTCTCTATGGGCCTCCAGGCTGTGGTAAAACTTTGATTGCCAAGGCTACCGCCAAAGAAGCAGGCTGTCGATTTATTAACCTTCAGCCTTCAACACTGACCGATAAGTGGTATGGAGAATCTCAGAAATTAGCCGCTGCTGTTTTCTCCCTGGCCATAAAGTTGCAGCCTTCCATCATCTTTATAGATGAAATTGGTATGTTTTGTTGACTGTGAACATTTTTTTGTTGTCGTTATTTTGTTTTCAGTTTAGGGCTTCACATGTCTATGCTCATGGCTTACTCCTGGCTCTGCTCGGGTCTCACTTCTGGTATGCTCACAGGACCGTATGGGGTGCTGGAGATCACATTCATGCTGGCAAGCACCAGACCCCCCAAATATCCAGCCCTATGTGAGGATTTTAAAATGTGTTGTTTTGGGGCCATGCCCAGTGGTGCTCAGGGATGACTCCTGGTTCTGCACTCAGGAATTACTCCTGGTGGTGCCCTGGGGATCATGTATGATACCAGGGATTGAATTCGGATTGGCTGCATGCAAGGTAAGCACCCTGTCCACTGTATTATCTCTCTGGCCCTTGATACCTTTTTTATTTTAACATATACTCAGCCTAAAATTAATTTTAGGCTGTTTTTTTCCTATATTTCATTCCGATATTTTTCACATATAAAACTTATGTTCAGCCTAAAATTAACTAGGTTAGTTTTTTTCCTGTATTTTCCTTCTCATTTTGCTTTTCCCTTTTTATTAGTAAATTGGACATCTTTTTTATATGTAGTCATTTAAATATGTTTGGGTTTCTATGCTTATAAATTGTCAGTTCTTTTGGTTTATTTGTATTTGATATCTGTTAATTTCTTTACGATTATAGTTATTATCCAGTCTTTGTTTTCTACTTTATGGGAGTTTCTTTTATAGAGACTTAAATTTGAGTTGGCTGCAATAAAGGGAAGTATCGTATCTACTGTACTGTCTCTAGTCCAACCTATAGCTTATTATTATTATTATTATTATTATTATTATTATTATTATTATTATTATTATTATTATTATTATTGTTTTTGGGCCACATCCCGTGATGCTCAGAAGTTCCTCCTGGCTATGTACTCAGACATTGCTTCTGGCTCAAAGATTATATGGGACGCCAGGGATCGAACCCAGGTCCGTCCTAGGTCAGCTGCATGCAAGGCAAACGCCCTATTTTCTCCCACCACTCCGGCCTCAACCTATAGTTTTTTATCATACTGTGATTACATGAACTATTAAATATTGATATTTAGTGCTTAGGTTAATTGCTTGCTTTGCCTTGTGTTTTTCACCAGTTTACTCTAATTGTTAGGTATTTTCCTGGCATGTTAATTATGAACTTGGGAAAATTTTTAATTTTTTTTAATTCTGATCGTTGTATTTATCATTTTATTGTAGTTCTTTTTTTTTTGTTTGTTTTTGTTTTTTGTTTTTTTGGGCCACATCCAGTAACGCTCAGGGGTTATTCCTGCCTATGTGCTCAGAAGTCGCTCCTAGCTTGGCGGACCATATGGGACACCAGAGGATCGAACTGCCGTCCGTCCTAGGGTAGCGCTGGCAAGGCAGACACCTTACCTCTAGCGCCATCGCCATCGTGCTGGCCCCTTTATTGTAGTTCTTAAAGTTGTCAAGCTTTTTGTTGCCCCTTCTGCCTTCCTTTCTCTGTTGTTTTTTTGAGGTGCATTGGGATTACATACTTAGCATGTCACTAACTTAATGTTTACACTGAAAGAGGAAATGACAATTTTGGAATTGCTCGAAGCCCATGTTTGATTATACCCCCTTCCCCACTTTAATTTTTTTAGTCCCTTTTCCTTGCTTTTAGGTTTATAGTAGGTATTTACGGATAAATTAGGATTGTTCAGTTTGTGATTTTTTTTTTTTTTTTTTTTTTTTTTTTTTTTTTTTTTTTTTTTTTTTGGTTTTTGGGTCATACCCGGCAGTGCTCAGGGGTTACTCCTGGCTCCATACTCAGAAATTGCTCCTGGCAGGCACGGGGGACCATATGGGGCATCGGGATTCGAACTAATGACCTTTTGCATGAAAGGCAAACGCCTTACCTCCATGCTATCTCCCGGGCCCCAAGTTTGTGATTTTTCAATTTTTGTGATAAAGTAAAAATTTTAAAGAGTAATTTTTTTGTAGCAAGCGTACTTTGAGTTTTGAAAGTAGTATACTTTGAGTATTCAGTAGATTACATAAAATACTTAATATTTTATTATAAAGTAGAATTTGTACTAGGTCATTTTGCTCAACTGTAGAGTGATATGGAATTCTGAGCAGTAGCGCAAGAGAGTATCGCAAGCTGAAATGTGATAGGTTAAGTATATTAAATTACATTTTTAGCTTACAGAATTGACAAAATAAACTTATAAGAAAGTAACCTCCCATTGTAAGTTGAAGGGCTTTATTATTTTTTTTATCAAAATTTTAGCACAATTTAGTCATTTCTGTCCTCTCAGTTAAGTAGCCTTATAACTCATGTATGTGATTTAATTTCCCTAAATATCTTAATGTTTTGTTAACATTTTTATTCTTAATTTGGACTCCATATTTTTTTAATTCTGCCTGTGCATAAGAAATCTATGTCAGCTGGAAGATTTTTTACTCAGTGTTGCTTCTTGTGTATTTCTTTTTTTTTGAATTTAATTTCCTTCTTACCAAAGTCTCACAAAGATCAAGAATGATTGGTGAATTCTATCTCTGAAAGAAATGAATTAATTCTAGGGGCTGGAGTGGTAGCACAGCGGTAGGGCATTTGCCTTGCATGTGACTGTCTCAGGACAGACGCTGGTTTGATCCTCGGCATCCCATATGGTCCCCGAGTCAGGAGCAATTTCTGGCCACAGAGCCAGGAATAACCCCTGAGCGCCTGCCGGGTCTGACCCAAAAAACAAACAAAAAAGTGAAAAATGAATTAATTCTATACTCACTATTAAATGTTATTAATTGCTTTTCCTTAGTATTTTGAAGCTGTAATCCCATTATCTTCCCATTTTTTGTCTGTTAAGAAATCTGTTTTATTTTGCTTCTGTTAGATTTTGACCTTGTTCTGTTTTATCTTGTTTTATCTTATGGCTTTTTTATGTTTACATTTTACTTCAGCTAATTGCTATTATTTCAGAATAAAGTGTGAAAAGGATACAGTTGAACTTCTTTTCTTGTAATCATCCTGCAGTTGTTGATTTTTGATGAAGTAATAAATTTTATAGAGCTAATATTTGTGATTAATTTCTAAGATTAAGGGTCTTTCCCTTTTAGACTCCTTTCTACGAAACCGTTCAAGTTCTGACCATGAAGCCACAGCCATGATGAAAGCTCAGTTTATGAGTCTCTGGGATGGGTTGGACACTGATCATAGCTGCCAGGTACGTAGAGAAACCTCACTCCAATAGCTGCTGTTCACAGAAAATTTGTTCACACAAACTATGGCCTGTTGGTGGCAACATGTGGCCCGTGGAGGACATTTATCTGGCCTACTGGGTGTTTTTGCTGCCACTTTCTGTCCTGCTTAGCAACCTACTGGCTGGTCTCCGACTCCCTTCCTCCCTGTCTCTTGCTTCCTTCTCTCAATCTCAGCCTTAGATCTCAAACTATGTCTTGGAGGCCACTGTTGTTCATAGTTCTGTTTTGTTTTCAACTCGAGTCTGGCCCTCCCAACAGTTTGGGGGACAGTGAGCTGTCTCCCTGTTTAAAAAGTTTGAGGACCTCTGGGCTAATATTTTTATTTTTTTTTATATTTAAGAAAATCTAAGTTAGGTGATCTAAATGCTTGTAATGAATCCTATGAAAAGGGAAAATCAAGGTAAAGCTACTTGGTCTATGGGAATTTTTGGGGGGCCATACCCAGCAGTACTCAGGTCTTATCCCTGGCTCAGGGATTACTTTCTGGGGTGATCAGAGAACTGCATGGAATGCCAAGGATTGATTTCAGGTCGACTTCATGCAAGGCACACACCTTATTAACTGTATTCTCCGGCTTCATTAACCATTATTTCAAGTATTGCTGCTTCTTTGGAGTATTTTCTTCCTTTTTTATGCCTTATTTTTGTTTGTTGCTTTGATTTGTTTTGGGCCATACCTGGCGGTACTCAGGGGTTCCTTCTGGTTCTGCCCTCAGAAAGTGCTCTTGGCAGGCTTGGGGACTATATGGGATGCCAGGGATTGAAATTGAGTCTGTGTCGGGTCAGCCATGTGCAATGCAAATGCCCTACTACTGTGCTATCACTCAGGCCCCTTTGGAATATTTTCTTACAGAATGTCATTTCCTTGTAGAGTGTCCAGTGACTGTATCTTATTTATATTTATGCTTTTGTCATAATTTATCTGTGCCAGACCTGAGGTTGAATGTTAAATTTCTCTGCTCAGGGGTTACTCGTGGCTATGTGCTCAAAAATCGCTCCTGGCTCAGGGGACCATATGGGATGCTGGGGATCGAACCAAGGTCGTTCTTGGATGGCTGCATGCCAAACACCCTGCCTCTGTGCTGTCACACCGGCCCTGAATCTTGGCTTTTTAATGTAGAGTTGTCTCATTATCATTGGGCTCTCTGACCTGAGTTATTCAAGGCACACCCTTCTCAACGATTAGAGCCACAGATTATATGTGGTCAGACAATTTTATTGTGTGCTTTGCTGTAGTTTCTTTACTGTTCTTGCAGTTCTTATATTTTAGTTTTTTCATACTTGATTTTCATGTGCTTTTAAGTTGGTATTTTTTGGGGGGCCACAACCAGCAGTACTCAGAGTTTACTCCTGGTTCTGTGCTCAGGGATTGTTCCTTACAGGCCTCAGGGAACTATATGGAGTCCTGGGGAATCAAACTTGGATCCTCAGCATACAGGGCAAGCACTGTCATTGCGGAATACTCTTTTCTTCAGCCTGTTTTCATGTTTTGTTGCCATAGGATTTGAAAATCTGTCGCATACTGTAAGTCATTCTAGAGTAGAAAAATTTAAACTATGTTTTTCCTCTATTCTTTCTACATGACCTTTATGGATTTGGGGGGCCACCCCAACTCAGTGATTATTCCTGGTGGTGGTGGAGGGGAGCAGGGACAGACCGTCTGTGCTACTGGGGATTGAACTCTAGTTGACCATGTGCAATGTAGGTACCTTGCCTAGTGTACTATTTCTGTGGCCCAGTTTTTTAATATTTCTTTTTGGGCCACACCTGGCATGCTCAGGAGTTATTCCTGATGGGGCTCAGGGGAACCATATGGGATGCTGAGAATCAAATCCGCATTGCTCTTGTGCAAGGTAAGCGTTCTACCTCCTGTACTGTCTCTCCAGCCTCATCTCTGGTATCTCTTTAACTTGGGAGTTCTTGAGGCTCAGATCTAAGACCTTTCCATGCAAGGCAAGTACATTTACTGAGTCATTTCCCCCACCTAGATCTTTTTTAAATGTAAAATGACTGGGTTGGGAACATAGTTCTTGGTGCTCAGGTTTTACTCCTAGTTCTGTTCTCACTGCTGAGGCTCAGGGGACCATATAAGGTGCTGGGGATTGAACTTGAGTCAGCTGCATGCAAAGCAAGTTCCTTATCTGCTATGCTATCTCTCTGGCCATCATTTAAAAAAGATCTTTTACAAGTTAAGCTTCATACTTCATTTTAAAAATGTTGGAGGGTGGGCAGTTTATGTTTGTGGTTTGGGCCACACCCGGCAGCACTCAGGGGTTATTCCTGGCTTTACGCTCAGAAATCGCTCCTGCCAGGCTCGGGGGACCATATGAGATGCCAGGATTCGAACCACCATCCTTATGCATGTAAGGCAAATACCTTTCCTCCATGCTATCTCTCCAGCCCCTGGGCTACATCTTTTTTTTTTTTTTTTTTTTTTGGTTTTTGGGCCACACCCGGCGGTGCTCAGGGGTTACTCCTGACTGCTCAGAAATAGCTCCTGGCAGGTATGGGGGACCATATGGGACACCGGGATTCGAACCAACCACCTTTGGTGCTGGATCAGCTGCTTGCAAGGCAAAACACATCTGTGCTATCTCTCCAGGCCTCCCTGGGCCACATCTTAATGTGCTTCAGGGCTTACTACTGTGCTCAGAATAATACCACGCTGTATCTGAAGAACTATGTATGGTTCTGGGGATTAAACTAGAGTCTTCTGTGTGTAAGACAAGTACCTTAATCTTTATAGATCATTTTCTTTATTTTTGGGGCTACACCTAGTGGTGCTTATGGGTCATTTTTGCTCTACATTCAAGAATCACTCCTGACAAATTTGGGGGACCATCATGGGATGTAGGGATCAAACCCAGGTTGGCCTCATGCAAGGCAAGTACCCAGTTTGCTCGAGTTCCTCTCCCACCATTTTATGAAGATTTGTAAATCTTAAATACCTAAACGGTACATTAATTTTACTGCTTAAATACTGTTGCTTTACCTTTTAATTTTTTTGTTTGTTTTTGGGCCACACCCAGCAGTGCTCAGAAGTCGCTTCTGGCATGCTTGAGGGACCACGTGGGATGCCAGGAATCAAACCCAGGTTGGTCCTGGGTCAGCTGTGTGTAAGGCAAATGCCCTACCGCTCTCTGGCCCCTCATTTTAAAATTTAACTCAGTAATACTACAGTTGAGATGTATAAAGGGCCTATTTCCTGTTTAGCCAATCTTTAGAATAGCAAGTGATTTTGATAAACTTTATTTATTTATTTATTATTATTATTATTATTTTTTTGGTTTTTGGGTCACACCCGGCAGTGCTCAGGGGTTACTCCTGGCTCCATGCTCAGAAATTGCTCCTGGCAGGCACAGGGGGCCATATGGGGCACCGGGATTCGAACCGATGACCTTTTGCATGAAAGGTAAACGCCTTACCTCCATGCTATCTCCCGGGCCCCTAAACTTTATTTTTTTAAACACCAGGAATATCATTTATATCCTGTATTTATTTGTTAGACCCTGGTGTGCTAGGTTTATGTAGATTTTTTGTTTTGTTTTGTTTTGTTTTGTTTTGTTTTTGTTTTTGGGCCACACCTGGCGGCGCTCAGGGGTTACTCCTGGCTGTCTGCTCAGAAATAGCTCCTGGCAGGCACGGGGGACCATATGGGACACCGGGATTCGAACCAACCACCTTTGGTCCTGGATTGGCTGTTTGCAAGGCAAACACCGCTGTGCTATCTCTCCCGGTCCCTATGTAGATTTTTTTTTCAACCTAAATTGTAGGATTTTATTTTCCTTTCTGGAATTTTCCCTCTTTCCTTTTTGTCGCTGCTGATTTTTCACCATCCCTGTCAGGAGTTGTCCCTGGCAGTGATGAAAGTGGGATGTTGGGGAGCAGGATATACAGTATGCGTGTATTGCCCAGAATATGGGCTTTTATTTGATTTTGTTTTGGTCTGTTGCTTTTCCTTAACGTTTCTCAATTTGTTTTTTAGTTTCTTTTTTTTTTGGTTTTTTTTTTTGGTCACACCCGGCAGCGCTCAGGGGTTACTCCTGGCTCCATGCTCAGAAATTGCTCCTGGCAGGTACGGGGGACCGGGATTCAAACCAATGTTTTCCAGTTTCTTGTACGAATTGCTTTAAATGTCTTTTATATTCTCTACTAAGAATATAGTCCGTTTTCAGCTATCTTCCATATTAATTTGAATTTGCCTTGCAATAAAATATATTCTCAAGATACTCTATATTCGCCCATTATCTTCTTAAAACAATTATTAATCTTCTTAGACATCAAGACTTACCTTACATTTGACAACAAGTTTTATAGAATGTCAGACGTCAGTAAAGAAAATCAGTATTGATACTGTGATTGGAAGCCCATTGCAAATCCACATGCAAAATTGGATTTTACTGGGGCTGGAGCGATAGCATGGCCGGTAGAACGTTTGCCTTGCAATTAGCTGACCCAGGTTCAGTCCCTGGCATTCCTTTTGGTCTGAGAATTGCCAGGAGTGATTCCTAAATGTCAGGAATTAGCCCTGAGCATTGCCAAAAATCCAATAAATAAATAAAAGCTAAATAATTTTTTGGGCCACACCCAGTGACGCTCAGGGGTTACTCCTGGCTATGCACTCAGAAATCACTCCTGGCTTGGAGGAACCATATGGGAACCGGGGGCTCGAACCACAGTCCATCTTAGGCTAACACAGGCAAGGCAGGCACCTTACCTCTAGCGCCACTGCCTGCCCCGCCCCGAAAGTAACATTTTCAAAGTAACTTTTCTATTTGTATTTGTATTTATATTTTTTTCCTCTAGGTGGCATCCTTTCATAGTTAATCAAGAATAATTTGACTCTTGACTATCATTACATGTAAAGTGTGGAAGCAGAATATAAGATTTGGAACACCTTTCAACATGTTCAGAATTTAGCTTTCCTTTCCTTTTCTTTTTTTATTTTAATACAATATCTTTATTTAAGCACCGTGATAACAAATATGTTTATAGTTGGATTTTAGTCATAAAAAGAACACCTCCCTTCACCAGTGCAACATTCCCACCACCAGTGCAGAATTTAGTTTTCAAATTATTTAAAAAATCTAAGACTTTTATTTAGAAATAAGATACTAGTGAAATGAACGTTTCTATTAGTGTAACACCTGTTTCATTTGCGATGGCAGATATCCACTATCAGAGGTCGTTCAGAAATGTGAACAATAGTGAAATCCTTCAGAGTGCTTTTATCTTTGTTTTGTTTGTATTTATATTTTCATTTCTACATTTTTTTTTTTTCGTTTTTGGGTCACACCCGGCAGTGCTCAGGGGTTACTCCTGGCTCCATGCTCAGAAATTGCTCCTGGCAGGCACGGGGGACCATGTGGGGCACCGGGATTCGAACCGATGACGTTTTGCATGAAAGGCAAACGCCTTACCTCCATGCCATCTCCCGGGCCTCGGTAAATTTAATTTTTACCTTGTGTTTTCTTGGTGTAGGTTATAGTGATGGGAGCGACTAACCGTCCTCAGGATCTTGACTCGGCTATTATGAGAAGAATGCCCACAAGATTTCATATCAACCAGCCGGTACGTGAACAGTTACATAATCATCTTTTATCATAGGTCTTTGCCTATGTTTTTTTTTTGAGGGGGTGGGGGTTTGAGTCAAGCTCAACAGTGCTCAGGGATTGCTTCTGGTGGTTCTGAGGATCAAACCTGGGTCAACCCTTTGCAAGGTAAGGGCCCTCCCCCATGCTGTATTATCTTCCCTGGGCCTTGAGGCTGCATTTTTTTCTTTCTTTTGGTTTTTGGGCTACACCCAGCAGTGCTCAGGAGTACTCTTGGCTCTGCACTCAGAAACTGTTCCTGGCAGGCTTGGGGGACCAAATGAGATTCTGGGGATCGAACCTGGATCTGTTCCGGGTCGACTGCATGCAAGGCATATGCACTACTGCTGTGTTAATCACTCCGGCCTCTACCTGTGATTTTTAATAGAGAATGATTTGGGGTGGGAGACATGATGGGTCCTACTTGGTAGTGTTGAGAGCTTAATCATGGGCTTATTACTCGTTCTGTGCTCATGGGACTGAGCATACATGCTACTTTGTTTGAACCAAGGTGATCTGTGTGAAAGGCAGAGGTAAGGCAAGTAAGTGCATCAAAAACTCCTGGAACATCTCTTCGGCTGAGCAAAATAATTTTTTGAATGCCACATATTTTTTTGATAGGGAAAAAGGAATAAGGTATGGAAACTTATCCGCTCCCCCCAATCCTTTATCATTCATCCATTCTCTTTTTGTTTCTTCTTTTTGAAGAACAGTGCTATTTATATTTATTCCCTTCAATGTAGTATAATCCATTTTATCTAAATGCTCATTTACTAATTTAAGAAATATATAAGGTCATGATAGCCTAGACATTGTGCTAGTAGGTGCTGGGAATTTAGAAGAAAAAGGAGCAAGACAACTATAGGTGACTAGTGCTTATTTCCCAGAGTAGGTGATGCCACATGGTGGCAGTGGCTGGAATACTAGCCAGAGGATAGTAGCCTTACGTGCTGTTGAGGGAGGGAGCTTTCTGTTTGATTCCCTTTTTTTGGGGGTGGGGGAACACCCGTTTGATGCTCAGGGGTTACTCCTGGCTAAGCACTCAGAAATTGCCCCTGGCTTGGGGGGACCATATGGGACGCCGGAGGATCCAATCACGGTCCTTCCTTGGTTAGCACCTGCAAGGCAGACATCTTACCTCTAGCGCCATCTTACCGGCCCCTCTGTTTGATTCCTTAATGCAAAAAGATTTCTAAGGAGTTACTGCGTTAACAATTTTTTTCTCCTGAAAAAGGGGCATTAGTTTTGGTTCTCTAGACCTTTGCTTTAGCCAGTAGTTTCCATGACCTGAATTTCTACCATTCCTGTAGCTATTACTTAGTAACTTAGAAGTGAAGAAGAACAGAATGGGAAAACAAGTTGATCCTTTTTGTTTTTGTTAATGCTAACCTGGATATTATCTTTTTCTTTTAGGCTCTAAAGCAAAGAGAAGCAATCCTCAAACTTATCTTGAAAAATGAAAATGTAAGTAGTAGATTACACTTCAGCCCATTCTGTAAATATTACATTTGTGCTCATAAAATAAATTTTTTGTGTGGTTGTTGGGCCACACCCAGCGGCACTCAAGTTACTTCTGACTCTACACTCAGAAATG
>PVKC010019817.1:0-13332 GCA_004027635.1 Crocidura indochinensis
AGTTCTCGGATGCCCTATGTATAAAAAGTGTCTCTGTTCAAATGTCCATCCATCTATCTACTTCCAGGTGAACCATCCTGGCTCCCCGTTGCTCAAATTTATTCTTGCTACCTTGAAAGACCTAAATCTCAGATGTCTTCTTACTAAACAAATGTTTTTCAGGAAAAGAAATGTGAGACTGCCCTTCATTGGGATAAAGTCAGCCTCAGTGGTTAATAATGCTTTGGAATCCTACATAGGGAATCATTTCCACAGCCTAGGTTTGTTTCCTCCACTGAACTAGTTTGTTAAAGACTAATCCCGTAAGTCATGGTACATAGATAAGGAATCTTTATAATAGAGTTAATCAATGAAGGCAGAACTCTCACAAATGGGGGTTAATGCCTTCACCAAAGAGACCCCAAAGAGTTTCCTCATCCCCTTCAACACATAGGACTCAGAGTAGAGACTGTGAGTAAGGGGCTGAAGTGACTGAGAACCTAGTCTTATCCATTACACGTCTGAAGATTTTAAATTATTCTGTACATGATAGCTTTGCTGGAACAACCTGAATAGGCTAGGACAAGCTACTCTCTTCTCTTTATTGTTTCTGTCCATCTATCTACCTCCCCTCTCAGGCTGAGGAAGAATATATTAATATTCCTGCACCAGAGGTAAAATTTCTCTTTTTCTCTTTCTAGCTGGACCTCTCTTATCTGTAATTTAGATGATTAAAACAATTGGTTTGGAACATGTTAGAGTTGGTAAGATTGGGAAATTTGAAAAGCCTTTAAAAATGTCAGAACTATAAGATATTTCCTCTATCAAATCTTCATTTTGACTTGAAATTTTATTTGACTTTTGTTTCACTTGGGTATTTCTTCTCTAGTAAATTCTCTAAAGAGATAAGTATTGCAGGCTTGTTAGGATGGAGGGGATGAAGGACATTCACAGGAAGAGGCCAAATGTTTCTGTGCTATCTATAGATCCATACCCCTCATTTGTATGGTTTTGTGTAAGGTATAAAATTTAACAAGTTATGAACTATGCATATAATAGATGATTTCTTCCTTTTTTTATTAACTCAAGTTTTATTTTACAAAGCTCATGAGAGTGCACACATATTACTTTGGTAGGAAAAATCACAAACAGGGAGCCAGAAGGATGCTGTGGTGATAGAATATCTGCCACACATGCATCAGATTAAGGGTATGAACTCTGGTACACCATAACATGGGTAGTTTTGTTCCAGGTTATTCTAGGGTGACCTCTGGCACTGCCAACAAGAGTGCAATTCCTCCGGTTCAATGCCACAATGACAATAAAGGATGGGGAAGGAAAAACCAAGAAGTTTAGGGATTATCCAAATACTTAGCAACAAAATCAAAATGGCAAAACTATCTCTTAGGACAGAGACACAAGGTTTACTATATCTAGAGCTTAAAGGTCAAACTCCTTGTGAGAAATTTTTCTTTAAGAAGTTAAGTGTGTTTACCTTTAAATAACCAACACGTTCAGGTAGTAAAAACATCTCCTTGTCACAGCGGTTCATGGTACTGACCCTGACTATCTGTGAAACAATGAAAGTGACATTTTGGTAGAGAAGGGAAGTGTTTTGTCAATAGGTATAGTCTTTCCTGAAATTGATCTGAGAGTCTGTTTGGCTGCTGCTTACTGAAATCTAATCCTGGCAGGAAAAGGTTTGAATTCTGCTCAAGAGCCAAGTTTCCCCTCACCTGTTTCTCCCTTCAGAGAAGAGGAACGGAGAAGGTGTTAGAAAACAGGAGCCACAGCTTGTTGGGAAAGATGAATCACCGAGTGATGAATCAAACGGGGCCACGGATGGCACCCTAAATCATAAGAGCAGCCTGTCAAGGGGAACCCCACAGGAGATTTAGCACTTGGCATCATCCATCCATCTCACCCAGGGTGCATTCGCGTGGCCATGTGCTCATGTGACAAGTGATATATTGGGAGAAGGGACTCCTGGGGTTCTTATCAAAAGCTTTTCTGACTAATTAGAAAGGAGTCAGTCTGCGGCCACCCCTGGAGCTATGTAACTATTGGGAGGTGTGCACAATGCATGTCTACACTGATGTCATTCTAGCTCCATGCCTGCTGTTTGGAATAAGCTGCCAGTGCGCAGTCGTGAACCGCCCTTCTCCTGGAAGTAATGAAAGGTCAGCTGAGCAACGCATCAAGAGAACTTCTGGGTGATGAAAATAGAAATGCCATTCTGCACGATGGAGATGTGAGATGCCATCTATTGGATGCTAGTTCCCTTGCTAGATAGCTCCTCCATGCTTCCCTCTTCCTGTTTCCTAGGGTTGCAGCTGAGTATCTATGCTTGAGTAAACTGTCCAGGGTTATTTATTTATTTATTTATTTATTTATTTATTTATTGTTTTTGGGCCACACCCAGTGACGCTCAGGGGCTCCTCCTGGCTATGTGCTCAGAAGTCGCTCCTGGCTTGGGGGACCATATGGGAAACCAGGGGATCGAACCGCGGTCCGTCCTAGGCCAGCGCCACCGCCCAGCCCCCAGGGTTATGTTTTAAGAGGGAATGTCCTCCAATCACCAGACTGTTTGAGGCAGTCTCTTTAGCTATATATGTCTTCTCAGTTTGACTTGATTGTTCTGAAATGAAATTAGCTGTTGGATGTGGCCCTGATTTGATCCCCCAAGGTTGGACTGTCCATTAACTCTCCACTGTTCTGAGTTCAATGTGAGCTTTCCACCCCATTCTTTGAGTTTAGGTAACTTGGGAAGGCAGCACCTAGTTAACTGGCTCCAAAGTAACAATTCGAGGCAGAAAATGGGTTATTTTCAGTTCAGACAATTGAACTCAGATCAACCACCAAACAGTGACGATTGGTTGTGATGCAGCATCAGGAGCCATCTTTATGCAGTCATATCTGGTTTCTCTCCAACATCATCCCTGCCTTTCTACCTCCTCATCTCCAGTCTTTCTTTGTTCCCTATAGTTTAATATGCTTTGCACTATGTTCATTAGGGAAGTAATTTATTCTAATTAATTATCTTTAGGCACAATAATTCTTTGTGAAATCCAATTTCACTTAGTAAAAGGTGTTCTTTCAACATGGCAGAATTATATAGGAATTCCATTTTCACTAAGTTCAGTTTCAATGACCTTCTGGCTCTAGGACCCCCAAAAATACTTTACAAGGTCACATACTAGTGGGGAAAGGGTGCTTACCTTACATGTAGCAAAACTGGATTAGGTCTCCAGTTCTGCATATGGTCACCTGAGCTCTATCAAGAGTGAACCCTGAATCTAGAACCAAGTGTAAGTTGTTAGTACTGTATGGCCTCAAATTCATATATATTTATTTCTATTTTGTTTTCCTCTACACCTTCTTCAGACTCTTCCAATGTAATATGATTAATCTAGATTCTAACACTTTGCCAGGAGTGGGGAAAGAGCATGAGTCACCTCCTTCCCCTCTTTATGCTCTAATTATAAGTCTGAGCTTCACAGTCATAGGAAAGTGAAGTAGTTAAAGTGGTTAAAGAGAGGCGAGGAGAGGGGAGGAGGAGGAGAATTTGACCACTTTCCAGCCCGCCTCCTGATGACATTGATGCACTAGAGAGATGACGTCTGACAGATTGATATTTCAAGCTCACTTCTCCCCCTATATACATTGGTACCCAAACATGAAATGCCTGCCTTCCATGTGAACTTTGAAAGAAAACTTAGAAAGACAGGGAGAAGTGTTTAGGAAATGGTAAATTCTGATTTTGGTTGATGTATTTTTCTCATCATAGCAACTGATTTAAACAATCCGTTACAAGACTTGTATTTTGGGTTCAGGTTCTCATGGACAATTTGGGGTCTGGATTTCCCTTTATAGTCAACTTAATGACCTATTACAGTAGACTTGGTTGGGATTAGGAGGGAAGAGGCCGGGGTTTGGCTGATTAATGGTGCTCCAATCTATACCTGTCTCTGTGCTCACGAGTGACCCCTAGCAGTGCTCAGGACCATATATAGTCAAACAAGGGTCAACTACGTGCAAGACAATCACCACACACCCTGTTATAGACCTTTGACCTCAAGTATTATCTTTTGCTTGGGAATTACCGATACAGCCCTTCTATGTTCTCACAATTTATCTGCAGAACTGAGTCCTGTTAACACTCAGAGGCTTTTTATTTTTTTTAAGGCTCCTGCCCAGTGGAAAGAGATGTCCCACCTCTAACCTCTACCTCACACAATGCTTTGACTTAATGTTCTAAATTCCATTCCGTTCCCTTGGCAGGTCCAAGCTTCGAATCTTCTTGACAACCACTGCACATTCCCTGCTCTCAGGCAGCAGCTGCCATGGGTCTGTGATTTCGACTTTGAGTTCACTCTGGGTTCACTGAGGTCTACAATTATTAAGATAGAGTCTCAACGTAGTAACCACAACAAGTCCTACTTTCTTGTCATTCCCACTCTATTCTGCAAACCATAACACAGGACTTATGGCACCTCCTTCGCTCTCTCCAGTAAGAAGTTCTCGTGTGTGACACTTCATTGTTGGTCAACACATAATGTGTATGTGCTCAAAGGAATACTGGCCACTGTGCAGCGAGGTAGACCAAGATGCTGCCAACCATGGATGGTGAGTGTGCAGCCTTCAACAACTTACTGTGCCGAGTGCTTGGATCTGAGAAACACAATTCTCCAGGGGGCGGCCGCTGCTGCTCCCTGGGCAATGGTTTCTACTCCTGTGAACATCTGTTTTGCATTCCTCCTCCCCATAAACAGGCCTCGTTGGCAATGTGCCTGCACTGGCTGCTCCGCCTCCCTCACTCCCCTCCCATCTCCAGAGAGCAGAGAAGACGACTCTCTGGAGGAAGAAGCTGAACAACTCTGAGTGTGGCCCTGGGCTTGTGTGATTCCAGTGGCCACACCCTGGAAACTGGGCAGATAAGTGCCTCTGGAATTTTGTTCTATTTTGTGGATCCAGCCCCAGATTCCTGCCTTTCCAAGAGTAGTTCTAATTGCCCATTTAAAAAAATGGAGAGAAGGGTTATTTCTATTATGGCTTAGGCCTCCTTCTGGTTTAGTGTGGGGGTTTGTGTTCATGGCAGTGTTCAGGGGACCGTGTGGTGCCAGAGATTGAATCCATGCTTCCTGTGTGCACTCAGCCCTCTAAACTGTCTCCTGGGCTCCCAGAGTGCTTTTATAATAGTGCAAATGGTAGGGTCAATGTGGGCAGCTTCACATTCACCTCCTGGGGCAGTGTATTCCAGGTTCATCCCCTCTCCCTCCTCAGATTCCCCACAATCCTTTTTGCATTCACTTCTAATTGGAAAAAAGGGGGTGGGGAGAGATGGTTAAAGCTGCGATCTTAAAATAGGTCAGGCCATCACACAGCAGCTTCCAAAATAAACGTCATTAATGCCAAGTCACTGAACCGTACAGCCCAAGCTGACAGAGCCCCGTCTGCCCGCTGCAACGACTTGGGATATTATTAAAGAAACAGTGAACATCAGCAGAAAGAACTTCCAAAAGAGCCTCCCAAAAGAGAAGGTAATTTGAGGGGGAGGTAGAGCTGGGAAGGAGATGCATTAGGGGAAATGAGGAAAGGCCTTCCCATACCAGGCTTCAAGTGCAAACTGGGTTTTCCTTTGCAGAGCGGATCAGACTATAGTCACGTAAAGGGGACCAGGCTGGAGAGAAGTAAGTCCTTAGGGCAGGCTGAAGGATGGGGTGAAAGCTCACAATACAGTAAACATCCACAGGACTTGGTGGTGGGTTGTTTTCCATGGGGATCTTGCAGGGGATTGTGAATATGAATGACCCTGTTGTTCTGCAGGTTGAATTGCAATTACCACGATGTGATAGGAAACACGGTCTTAACACTGCCCAGTAAAACAGCATTCCTCCACTTATGTATGGCACCTATGGTCCATTTAGTTTCATATACACAAAGTAATCTCTTTGGTAGTCAAACTCCCATGAGCCACCCAGAAAACAGAGGAGAAAGAACTCTGTTGCCTAGCAACCAATGGAACATTACAACACTAGATAAATTGAATCAATATCGCTCTAAATATTGAACCCTTGGATGATGCAAAAACCCTCAAAGCCATGTCCATAACTCCTTGGCTCTTCCTGCCCTCAACTCAGCAGTTGAGTGGGGCCAGATTGTTCTGACAATCTCCAGAGATTCACAGAAAGGGAGATGTTACTGTATAGGGCTCCTGAGCAGATTCCAGCAGAAATTTGGGAAAGGAGAGAGCTGAAGTCTGAATCTAAAGGAGTCTACAGCTTGGCAGCAGCACTGGTTGACTGAAACAGGAGCTCACCTGCCACTTTCCAGCGCTCAGGAAAGTAGCCACTGACAATAGTTTCTCTAACAGCTATTCAAGGTTTGTCTATAATCTCTGTTCCCTTACTCTCAGATCCTCTTTCCTATGTCCTGCTTAGCACCAAGCCCTGGGTGACTCAGTCTTACCTGCCTGCTTCTGTGTCTCACACTGCAACTTTGTCCTGCAAGTCTCTCAGTCTTTTTTAACCCAGTTGCCATGCAGATGAAATTCCTCACTTTTGAAGAAGAGATTTGCAGCAGGAACTTTGAGAAATAGTCAACTGCCTCAGTTTCTCAGCAATGATGCCTCCTTTCTATTTCTTTTGTTTGTTTTGTTTTGTTTTGTTTTGTTTTGGGGGGGGGGTCACACCCGGCAGTGCTCAGGGATTATTCTGGCTCTATGCTCAGAAATTGCTCCTGGTAGGATTGGGGGACCATATGGGATACTGATATTCGAACCACTGTCCTTCTGCATGCAAAGCAAATGCTTTACTTCCATGTTATTTCTCCGGATGCCTCCTTTCTAGAAAGCATGCTGTATTTATTTCTACAAGCGTTTTCTGGCTGAGTACCTTTCTGAAGTGCTCCTCAGAGGGGGCATTTGTGGAGTTCCTGCCCTACACAGTGCTGAGATTGGAAATACCTTTTCAACATGGTGCTTCCAAGGTCCAACATGGAACCTTCCAGAGAGGATTCTGAATGAGGGTCACTGAGATAAGGAGGATACAAACCTACCAGGCTTAAGAAATTGGAGTTGTTTCTCTAGGTCCATTAAGATAAGAGCTTCTGGGTCCATTTTACAGATGGGAGAACTAAAGATTAAGGAGCTTCTAGAGTCTAGTTACTGACCTAGAAGAGAGCTAGAAATCAGACATGTACTGGCAGGGTTCACTCTGATCTTTGATGCTGAACCTTTCTTATTCTGAATGGCCATTTAGAGACACTGAAAGAGGCAAGACAGGCTCAGGTCTAATAAGGTTTAGAACAATGATGTAGAGAATAGTTGCTTTGTGTTTGGGAACAGCTTACCACAACGAGACAAAATGATTTGCTTTCCTTCTGATTTCAGCTGTTTGATCTCTGCTCATTACATTAGCTCTTGGAATTTGTGTGTATGCAGATGTGCTCATGTGCATGCACCAGCATTAGTTTTTGGACACATGACATTTGTTCATAGTGAATTAAATTACCCTCCTGGATGGTGATAATACAGGGGGCTTGGAACACTGAAGAAATATATTTAAAACTTCCCATTATAACTTAGAATCTCTTTAGAGGTCCCCTCTTTCAGAACTTCTTTTGTCAAGCATCTCATTTTTCCAACCATCCAAGAATGAGGATGTCTCCCATTTCCTTTTAGGAAATCCAGCTCCCATTTCAGGAAAAACTCTCAATTTTAAGACCCATTACTAACCTCCCTCACCCCGCTCCTAATTTCTTATTTACTTCTGAGTCATGAAATCTACATCAACACTCTGACAGGGTAGTGGAAGGTGGGTAAGATGAATTTCTCAAAGAGGGAAGCTTAGAAGTAGGTATACTTCATGTTTTTGCTCTCTCAGAAAATTTCAGTTTTGCTATCTCAAGGCAAACAAACAAACAAAAAAAAGCAATAGAACCCACCTAGATCTCAGGCAAGGTCTTCAATCATCCTCCCAGAGTACTCTGAACAGGCATTTTCTCTATGTCACGTAACTGTCACCATGTAACAGCTTTTTGTTGCATTGCTCCAGGTGCCTGGTGTAACCTACCTGCTTCAACAGCAGTGCTACAAGGAAAATATCATTTTACAAAGTAAGAAATGAAAATATATGAAGATCACAACGTTTTCCAGAGACACCCTAAATAGAAATGGAATTTGGGAATTGATGCAAGTTCTGTCTAACCTGAGTCTCTAGTAGAAGTAGAAAATGTCCCCTTTCTGTCTCTGGGTTGATCGAACAATGACATTGAACCAGGAGAGATTGACAAATGAAAAAAATTAATTTTGCAAACACATGGGTACTAAAATATGACACCAAAGGACAAATGTATTTGAATAAAATGGAGACTAAGATCTAGTTCTTCTGATGTTTCAGTTAAAGACAAGATTTTGCCTGCTCCTCCTGGATTCCTGTAATATCTCCTGTAAATCCATTCTCTGCATCAATGACCCTGCAATAGGTTGGAAATGAAGGAAAGCAGCAGCTTAATAACCTTCCTCAGGCTAAGGAACAGGAAAAAGATCTGGGGCTGGAAATAAGCAAGTGAGCAATGCATATGATGATAGAGAAGTTGCTGTTAGGAATTTATTTTCCGTGCCATACAGATCGGTTGTGAGATTATACCTTGTTTTATCCAAAACAGAGATTATTCCTGATTCCTTTGTATCTGTTTACAACTTGGTTTTAACTCAAAGCAGAGATTGTCAAACCTGTAAAAACTGGGTGGAACTGGTTCAGGATAGCTTGAGTTATCTGTCCTTATTTCCCCATGTGGGGGTGGTCTCTGTTCTCAATAAAAAAAAAATGACAGTTCTGGCAGACAGCTCACTCTTGACAGGTGGCAGAAAATTTCCAGACTTCCTGTATTTTACCCTCAGCCTGGTTTGGATTATTTCATGCACAATACTGCTTCAGACTCATTCACTTGGGGTTGGAATTATGGCACGTGGAGTGATATATCAGATAACTCTGGTGCTTGGTCTCTTCCTGGGCCAGGCCCCACAACTAAGTCTTTTTAGGTAGTTAAGGGAGGATAATTGTTGTTCTTAGATCTGCTGGGTCTTGGTTGCCCTCAGCTCAAAACCATCCCAGGCTCAAGTACACATTATGACATTCTGAATGCACACCCCCATCTACACCCCCAACCTATTTTTCAAGGATACTGGAACAGAAATATCATAGATGCTTAAGAGACATAGATGGTAGCTGGAAAATATTGCCTTCACCTGACAAATCATAGAAATGGATATTTGTCTCCGTTTTATCAAAGGCATTTGAGGTTTGAGTGAACTCACGTCATTCTTCAATATCTGTCCACTAAAGGAAATTTCTGCCTTTCCAGTTCTCAGGATATGTGCAGAACAACGGTCAGAGTACCTGCATCCTGTGTGAAAAAAAAGGACTGGATCCACACTTTTTGGAGCTCATATATCTGTCCTTCTTTCAAAGACTTGGTTAGAAGACAGAAACAGTCCTTGATACAGGAGGCCACACAAATGCCCTGAAAACCCAAATCCCTTCTCCTGAGGCCTTCTCCCAAGCTACAGGAATCCAGTTTCCAATAATTGTTTCTTGCGTGAGTAAAAGTCACCATAGAAAAATATAAATCATTATTACAAAATTAAATAATGGAAAGATAGCTAAAGACTTAGGTGAAAAATATAAGATCAATATAAAGAATGGCCAAGTACAATAATCCACTCTTTCTCTAGTAAAAGAATGACTTATGTCTGAGCTTCTATTCTCTCCCAGAGAAAGCATTTTTCCACCTCTAAGACACTTTTCTTGTGGGGAAAAAAACATTTATGTTTGTTTAAATGTCTTTTTAGATCCAAGTTGGAATATTCCTTCCTGAGGTGCTGTGTCAGCAGTAAACTCAAATTTATTCATATGAGGCCAGCCATTTCCCAAACTCTGGCCAACTCAGAACTTTCCCCTCCAAACAAGGTTGACTGTATAACACTAGTTAGTCAGATATTTCCCATTTATATCTTCCTTGTTATTTACTTTTTAGCTGTGGAATGTCTCTTCCTTTCTATCCAAACTTGTAGTTCTCTAAAAGGATACTGTCCAATTCATGAAATATTTTATTAAGTTTATATAGAGTTGAAGCAATAGCACAATGGTAGGACATTTGCCTTGCACATGGCCAACCCGGGACAGATCTGAGTTTGATTCCTGGTATCCCATGTGGTCCCCCAGAGTAGCAATTTCTGAGCACAGAACCAGGAGCAGCCCCTGAGTGATGCCAGGTATGGCCAAAAAAACAACACAACACAAAACAAAAGCTTTTTATTTCCACTGTTGCTTTCTTTTATCACTTAAAAAAATGCCTTTTTGTTGTTGTTGTTTGGTTTTTGGGCCACACCGGTTTGATGCTCAGAAATTACTCCTGGCTTGGGGGGACCATATGGGACACCTGGGGATCGAACCACAGTCCGTCCTACAGTTGTGCTTGCAAGGCAGACACCTTATCTCTAGCGCCACCTTCCCTGCCCCTAAAACATGCTTTTTAAAGGTAATCAGATATGGCTGTGTGATACTCAACAACTGGGTCACATGGATTTGGTTATTTTATTTTGATTACTATTACTCCCTTTTTCTTCCAGGAGCACCCCAACTTGACCCCATGCGATGAGTAGGTTATTTGGGAGCATTCAATGGAGACTTGTCAGAAGAGGGTTGTCAGTTACAAAAGCTTCTTTGTAGAACTGTTGATAGTGGAAAACAAGTTCTTAGGATCTCTGTGGATTCAAGGCCACATCCTCAGGGGTCCTTTTACACTGAGCTGAGAGATACTTGTAGTAGATCTAGACATCAAGTCTCAGGGTGTCCTAGAAACTGCAGACAGAAGGGCTCAGGAAAGATACCTTAAGGTCTGTCAAGCAGTGGACTATGAAATCTGGGAGTGCAGTGCTATTGCAGCATCAGCTAGTTCAATGTATTATTTGTATATGGGGCAGAGTGGTCCTATGGGAGAGAATCTGATGATAGAGAAAAAGGTTTCTAGGACACCCCGGTGGGGCAGAGGATGTTCTTATTTCTCTATCAAAGGACTTTGAGTGAGGCTGTCTCTGAAGTTTCTAGACATATCACTATGCTAGACAGGCCTTATGCTAACTTTTTTTTTGAAGGCAGGAATTCAGTGGTGACCCACACAGAGCTAAAAGGGCAAAACTGAAAGGCAGTAAGGGAATAACCTTTTACATCAGGAAAAATTGATGGCCTGATTTCACAGCCTGAAGGATTGCAGAGCTCAGCAACTTCAAGGGATCTTCATTCTTGTTGATGTAAGTGAAGTTCATTCATGCTGGGAGTGAGGGTCCTCCACATTGGCCAGCTGCAGGGGTGATCGTAGGTCATTTAAAGAGATACAGGCATAAGATGCTGTAGAAAATGACAGAAATATGGGGTATAATATTCAAATGAAATGGATGATCCATCACTGCTAGTGATCACATGATGGTTTAAATTATTGGAGGGGGCTATTTTTTTCTTGGGTATAAAATGCAGTAAAAAAAATAAATGGAACACTTAAAAAAACTACTTGATAGCAATAAAGTGTTCAAGAGGACTTTGGAGAGCACTGGACTAAGCTTAGAAAATTATAATTATCCGTTACCTAGAAAAAGCAGGTAGGTTGGTGCAGAGAGAGCTATTTAATTTTAGACCATATAGTTCAACACAAATTTAAACCTGCCATGTAATTAGCTGAAATAACTGAAATTGGGGCGTGTACAAAGGCCAGGCCTATGTACACTAATTAATGATTTAAATTAAGCAGAATTTATAAATCTATCAGCAGTTACTTATTTAAACTGACCTTTCTTTCTGCAATGTTAGGCCCTCCTGTTGAAAGGGACCACCCAAGCCTGAGTGCTGTTGCCAAGTCCAGAGGTACTTAGCTTCTGATCCAACACTTGGCTTCAAGTATGTTATTTCAGGAGAATTCACCAGAATTGCTGACTCTTTTTTTTTTTTCTTTTTCTCTATCTCTCTCTGTGCCTTATCTTCTGAGACTCTGATGGCAAATTTGAGGCTGGAATCAGTCTCTGTTCATGTCCTTGTCATTGCTAACAAGACATGGGGATAATATTATGTTCAAATCAGATGGATGTTGAACAGGTGTTGAACATCAGCATGCTTTAAACATATTTTTATTGTTATGGAAGATCCATTTGGCTGTCAAATACAGACCTCACCATGATTTCTTTCATCCTAGCTGCCTTCAATCTTGGAAAATGTAACACAGTTTTGGTCAATGAGTTAAACACAAAAAGTAATAGGTAAGGTTTTAGGGGAGCATTTAAAAAAAACTTGCCTGGCATTTATTTTCCTTCCTTCCTTCTTTGTTGTCTTTCTGCCTGTGAATCACATGTGAAGTTAGAAGCACAGCAGTCTTCTTTCAGCCATGTGACAATGAAGAACCATGAAAGGTTATAAAAGTTGTAGAGCATATGATGCAGAGACATGGGAAAAATTGACTCAACTATTAAAAAAAATTCACAAATTAGTACCTGTGAACAAGTATTATTTTAAAATAGCCTCTATACAAGTAGTTATATTAAAACAAAGGGAATGCCACACTCACAATTACATGTTACCCCATTACATATTACTATGATAGTAATAGCAGTAGCTATGGGAGACATTTAGGCTTGTTATGTGTATGGCAAAAATTTGCTAGAATAGTGTTCTATTTAATATTTCTTCTCAACTCAGATCTTCAGTTACATAAATAACAACTTCAGGCATTGATGGAAGTACATACATGGTGGAACTGGCAAAGATAGTAAATCAGCACCTTCCCTTCGGAATGGTATTAAACAACCAATAACCTACAAGTACTGGTTTCCTGATGTCATCACTAAGTTTCCAGATCAGGTTTAGGTCATCTTCTTACAGTAGTCTTGTTAGATGAGACCAATAAGCTCCAGTGTTTTTATGGTAATATAAGTCTTTTTGGGGGGGTGTATTTTGCAGCAAAAACAAAAATCCAAACCTGTTTTTACTTATATAACCATTAAATCATTTACCTCAACCTACCAAACACAAGTGGAAAATATGCAATGTGATACGAGGGCTGTGCAGAAGGAATCCTACTTGGAACTCAAGTCAGGCAATTGGAGTTTTCAGAAGAAAATCTTGGCAGCCTGTAGTGTTTGAGACATTGCATAAACATCTGACACTTGACTCAATAACTTTCAGCACTTGGTGTTAGCATTTAAGTGTGGGGTTGGAAAAGTAGATAAATTGATTTTCCATTTCTCTCCTTTAAGCATCTTCCTTTTCATTGATGCTGAGCCTTTAATAGTGCAGTCGTACGTAA
>PVKC010019818.1:0-18941 GCA_004027635.1 Crocidura indochinensis
TGGTTTTGGTCTTTGCGTTGATCCTAGGATGTTTCCAGAATACCTCTTCTGTTGCCATTGTCCCAGCCAGACTTTTGGAGCTG
Source organism: Crocidura indochinensis (assembly GCA_004027635.1). Lineage (NCBI taxonomy): Eukaryota > Metazoa > Chordata > Mammalia > Eulipotyphla > Soricidae > Crocidura > Crocidura indochinensis. Next base: position 84 of record PVKC010019818.1, read on the forward strand.
GGGATCATAGTTGTTGTACAGGTCATAGCTCAAAGTCTGGTTATGATTCTACCAGCCTGTCATCTGCAGATCACAATCTTGGCTTTGGACCGACCAAAGGGTGACCAGTCTTCTGGCTTTGTCTTATCGTTCTATGGTGGGTTACGGTAACCTTGTTCTAGGTTAGGTTGCTCCAGTTTTCCTCGTCAGCATATCCTATCAGGACTGGGACTTGATGGTGTCCCAGCAGTATCAAGAATGTCCCAGAGGGGGATTTGTTTCCTGTAGTTGTGACAAACTGTGTTGTTTCTATGTCTGGGATCCAGGGTTCACGGCTGGACAAATGATGTCTAATCACCCAGGTGTTAGTTTTGAGGAAGGGAAATCGACCTTTCTGAGAAGTCAGATAGGGGTAGTTGTTTACAGTTAGAACACTGGGTTGTGAGTCCAGAGTGGTGATGTGTCTGTCCCATATTTCTTAGATGCAAACACCAGAAATTATTTCTACCTTATGTAAGAAATGTGGAATTTATTGCAGTGATGCTGGGAGTTCACAGAATAAGCAAGAGGCTAGGGAAATAATCTGACAACCAAGAATTATAATCAAGTTGTTTACCTGTTTGAGGCCATTAAATAGGAGTGACTTTTGGCCTAACTGACCTGATTGAGCATGTTACTCAATGAAGGAATATCTTAGAGTAAAAATGGTGTAGATATATTTGCTTCTTTGTGAATATCTACTCCCATTCTCTTTCTTTTCTTACCTATTATATGCATTGTCATCAGAGCAAATGAAAGCAAGAAGGAATCATATCTTTACCCTGCTATAAAAGAAAAGAATTCCTCTTTTGCTTGTGTGGGATAGCTGATATTTTGATTAATTGCCTGGAAGAAAAAAAGAAATTGCCTAAAGAGGGGGGGGTGCTATGAAACTAGTATAGTATACAAATATACAAGGTAGCAGATTATTGACTGCAATGATTTTGGACTTATCTCCCTTAGGGGTCTGTTTTTGAAAATGAGATACTTGAGCTAGATGATCTTGAAGTTTTCATGATCATTTCAAAGATGATCATTGAAACTACTCTGGGTACAATTGGACAATTATGGATGGGGCAATATACAGCAGATTGTGCATTTACTCTGCATTCAGCCACACTTAAATCTCTAGAACCTTTTACGGTCCTTCTGGCCCACCATCGGTGAGTGCGGTCATGAGTAAGTTCTCAGTGTGGGTGCAGGTTGTGACCTCCAAACTAATAAATAAATTAATGTACTTTATTAGATGTTGCTTACACTAGAAAGGACACATATGAGCTTTATTAATTACTTTATTTTTGTATTCTCCTAAAGTCTGTTTCCTAATTGATATAATTAATAATCAATATTTCTAAATGTAATTTAATATTATTTAATTTGATGGTGCTGAGAATTGAACTCAGAGCTTCATGCTTTCAATACTTCAAGGAATGTGCCTAGACATTTATTTCAATGTGGCTAGTATTTTGAGGTCTGGTGGTTTGGGTCACACCCAGCAGTGCTCAGAACTTATTCTCATCTCTATTCTGGCAGTACTGGAGACCATATGTGATGCTGAGTATCAAGCAACTTAAGCCCTATACTACCTCTCTGACCCAGGTCTTTTTTGTTTATTTTGCCTTTGCATCAGACTTGGCAGTACTCAAGATCATTCTAGATAGTATTTGGAGGAACATAGGAGGATACTGGGGTTTGGATCTGGGTTAGCTGCATGAAAGGTAAGTGGTCTAGCTACTGTGCTTTCTTTCCTGCTCCCCAGGTCACTTTTTAATATAATATTTGTGTATCTCCCATCTATATTTCAAAATAACTTTATTGGTCTGTTAATTTACTCTTTAGTAACATTCACCAATTTTAAGTATCTAGATCACTGACTTGACTGATGTTTATACCTGTGTAAAGAGCACTCCAATCAAAGACATCTTTCCAGTTCCCTCTTATTTGTTTAGATTCAGTTTGTTTCCTCTACTTCCATTTGTCTTCATTTCTATCACCTCATTTCTGATTATTTATCCTTGCATGCAGCCAACCAGAATTATCTCTCTTATAATTTCATACAAATATTTTCTGCAGGATATTTTCTTTAGTGTGACTTCTTTTGCACAGAATAGCATGTGTATTTGTTATGTTAATTATTCTTATAGCTAAATATAATTCCATAAGTTGGATACATTTGTATATCTGTATGTCAACTGATGGATATTTTGGTCATTTTCAGTTCTTATATGCACATCTTTAGGATCTTTTCATTTCTCTTGCCTAACTTCTATTTTTTGGGTTTTTGGGCCACACCCGGAGGCACTCAAGGGCTACTCCTGGCTCTTTGCTCAGAAATCACTCCTGGACCATATGGGATGCTGGGGTTTGAGACACTGTTGGTCCTAGGTTGGTTGCTTGAAAGGCAAATGCCCTACTGCTGTGCTATCTCTTTGGCCCATCTTGCCTAAATTCTTAGTTGTTCATATGATTAGTGCTTAAGTTTATAAGAAATGTTTAAACAATCCTGAACTGGTTATTCAACTTTACTCACCACTCATAATAGTAAAAGAGCTTCAACTTCTTTTTTGACAACAACTTGCTTTGTTTTAGTTGTAGTCAGGCTTGTAAATATGAAGTAGTTTTTCATTGTGCTTTAATTTGGGGGTGAAGGTATGGGCCACATTCACAATACTTAAAGGCTAGTTCTGATGCTTTGAATTTACTCCCAACATTACATAGGGGTCTATGGTGCTGTGATCACATTTGGGCATCCTAAACATGAACTATCCTCAACAGCCCTTTGACTATCTCTCTGACCTCTCATTGTGTTTTTAGTTTACGTTTGCTGTAGGATCAATGCTGCATGTGGGAATGAGAAGTAGAGTAATGACTAGAACTAGGACTACCTCACTCCTCAATATAATTGTTTCTGATATTTTACCCCCCAAAAGTGGAATGTGACCATTACGTGAATTCTTAAAAAAAACTGCTGGTATTACTGGAAAATATACAGTAACAATGATTATCTAGTGAAATAAAATTTTTATAAAAAGTTTGATAGATTATGTGGAAAATTGGTGGTGGCAGGGCAACAGGAAGGGAAAGAAGGAAAAAATATGTGATACTTGTAGGTTTTGACTTATGTAATGATTCATTTATAATTTTTCTTTTTTTTTTTTACTTTTTTTTTGTTTGTTTGTTTTGTTTTGTTTTTTTTGGGTCACACCCGGCAGTGCTCAGGGGTTACTCCTGGCTCCATGCTCAGAAATTGCTCCTGGCAGGCACGGGGGACCATGTGGGGCACCGGGATTCGAACCGATGACCTTTTGCATGAAAGGCAAATGCCTTACCTCCATGCTATCTCCCGGGCCCTCATTTATAATTTTTCTTGTTTATTAAAAATTCAATAAAAGGGGCAGGAGCATTATCTCAGAGGTAGGGCATTTGCCTTGCATGTGACTGACCCAGCATGGACCTGGATTTGATTCCCAGCATCCCATATGGTCCTCTAAAGCCAGGAGCAATTTCTGAGTGCATAGCCAGGAGTAACCTCTGAGCGTTACCAGGTATGACCCAAAAACCAAAACAAAAATCACTTCACTTACTTGATGTTCTTTGTCATTGCACTATTTCTCCATTCTCAGACTCTTCACAAGACTTGTAAATTGTAAAGTTCCCTTAAAAATAATTTGTCAGGGTAAATAAAGCCTCTTCAACAAGTGATACTGGGACAACTGGTCAGCCACATGCAAAAAAGTGAACTCAGATCTCTATCTAACACCATGCACAAAGGTAAAATAAAAATAGATTAAAGATCATTATCAGGACTGAAACTTAAGGTATATAGAGAAAAGTGTAGGCAACACATTCCAGGACATTGAGACTAAAGATATCTTCAAGGAGGAAATACCACTCTCCAAACAAGTGGAAACAGAATAAACAAATGGGACTACATTAAATTGAGAATCTTCTGCACTGCAAAGAAAAGAGTGACTAGCATGGAATGGGAGAAACTATTCACTCAATATCCATTAGATAAGGGACTAATATCTAAGATATACATCATACTGACAGAACTCAACTAGAAAAACAACTAATCCCATTAAAAATGGGGAGAAGAAGTGAACAGACATTTACTTAAAGAAAAAATAAAGATGGCCAAAAAACACATGAAAAAATTTCCACATCACTAATCATCAATGAAATGTAAATCAAAAACAACAATAAGGTATCATCTCATGCCACAGAGAACAAGAACAACCAGTGATGCTGTGGATGTGGGAAAAAGAAAATCTCAATCACTGCTGGTATGAATGCCATCTAGTCCAGAGTTTGTGGAAAATAACATGGATATTCCTCAAAAACACTGGAAATTAAGATCCCATATGATCCAGCAATACCACTTCCAGGGATATATCCTAGGAACACAAAAACACAATACAGAAATGCCCTCTGTACTCCTATGTTCATTACAGCACTATTCACAAAAACCAGAATCTGAAAACAGCCCAGATCCTGACAACAGATGAGTGATTAAAGAAACAGTGATGTGCAACTGTTAGGAAAAATTAAGTCATGAAATTTGCTTCTATATGAACGAACAGGTAGAATATTATGCTTAGTGAAATGAGGCAGAGAAGCGAGATAAGCAAAGAATAGTCTCACTCATCTTTGGGATATAAGAAAAATAAAAGATAGTGTGGTAATAATACACAATGATAATAAAGATAAGGGTCAGAAGGACCAGCCCATTAATGAAGTTTACCACAAAGATGGTAAGCACAGTTAGAGAAATAAATGTACTGACAACTACCATGACAAGAATAGTGAGAGAGAGAAATAGAAAGCCTGCCCTGAAGACAGTAAAGGGGGTAAGGGAAGAGAAAAATAGGGAACATTGGTGGTGGGAAAGTTACACTGGTGAAGAGTGGCATACATTCTATATGCTTAAGACCCAACTATGAACATTTTTGGTAATCACAGTCCTTAAATAAATTATTAAAAAATAAAAAATCTACCAACATGTGGGTTAAAATAATAATTAGTAATAATTTGTCAGATATGTATTTTTACTAACATTAGAAAAATATCCTTGCTCTGGTTTGGTTGATGACTATATGTAATCTTGGGGTTTTACTTTATTCCTGTCACTTCTCTTTGGTTTTCTTCTACTTTTGGCCATTTCTAGGATATCCAGTTTTTTTCTCTTATGATTTCCACCTACCTATTTTTTATTGTTTTTAGAGCAAATCCTTTAGTACTTTGCTGGACAAGAAATTGATATGATCTGAAACTTACAATAGATTGGAAACATTTGCCTAATTGTCCTATATTCCATAGGAATTGTCGTTCTGTTCAGGAGCTCTGGACATATGTGTTGATTCAGTATTTACTGCTAGTAAGGGTATCACAGGTCCACTAAGAGTTAGGAGGAATTAAAAGCTCTCCTCTTATTTCTTTTTAAAAATCTACTTTGTTGATATATTGTACTCATGTGTCTTCCTGGGCTTTCCTGAAAGTATGTGTTATAAATTGAATGATTGATATCTTTATATCAATGAAGGTATAAGGGTTTTTGTTTAATGTTTTGTTCAATGTTAAGTCATTGAGTTATTCTAAAATTTATTGTCTAAAATTTGGTTGCTTTTTTGGTAGTGGTTTTGTATTTATTTTTTTCAGTAATTCAAAGTTTGTGTTTTTTATGGTGGACCACACCTTATAGTTAGTACTCAAAATTCACTCCTGGTATAGTTTTAGTTAGCTGCCCATTGTACTTTTTATTGGTGATGATTGTTAGAAATGCTGTTTGTTTTTATAAATACATGTTAAAATATCTTATTAGTTCTGATGATTTGAAGAATTTGTGGATTTAGGGTTAGACATTTATTAGAGAACATCAGCACTTTCTTCTTTTATAATACTTAAATTTCTTATTTCTTTTTATTACCTTGTTATATTGTGGACTATTTAGTAAGTTATTGAAAGAAGTTGTGTGGAATAACCCTAACTTATTCTAATGATTTTTATTTATTATAAAGTTTATTCTAATTTTTGATTGTTGTAATTCATCAGATTAAGTAATTATCTTTCAGTTCTAGTTTGTAAAACATTTTGTCAGATTTTTTGCATATATTTTTATCACATTGGCTTGCTGTAAATTTTTAATTGAGTTTTTAGACTTTTTAGTAAATTTTTTTGACTGACAGTTAAAAATATTTTCAAATTTTCTATTTTCTTTTGAGTGGCTTTGTATTTTATTTTCTTTCTGGAAAATGTTTCAAAGAAAGATATATAGAAAGTCATTCGAAAAGGAATTCCCTTAGCCTAACAGATACAGGGTTTCTCCACCCTTGGAGTATATTGTCATGGGATTAACTATAGACTCCTTTCTAGTTCATTTACTCTCCCCTTGGTGCTTTTGTGGTGTATGGAAGACTTCTGCTCTATCCTGGGTGATAAAATCAGGTCTTTGTATCTAGAGATCTCGGTCTCTGCACAGGTCAAGGAGTGGAACATATGATGAAGTCTTTCTTTGTGGTTCTAAAAGTTCTGTTCCCTCAGTATCTTCTGTGGTTGGTGGTCTTGGTCCTTGCGCTGATCCTAGGATGGAGCCTGGGATAGTGTCTTTTGTTATTTTTCCGGAAGACGCATTCAGTTGCTATTGTCTGAGTCAGACATCTGGAATTCGATATCATGGTTGTTGTGCAGGTCGTAGATCAAACCCTATACTAGGGCTTTTTTATTGGTCCCAGGATATATACTGCCCGGTCATGGTTCTATCAGCCAGTCATCTGTAGATCGTGATCTTGGCTTTTGCACAGACCAAAGGGTGACAAGTCTTCTGATTTTGTCTCATCGTTAGCTGGTTAGGTAGGATAACCTACTCTTAGGTCCAGTTGTTCTCAATTTCCTTGTTGTCAGGATATCATATTAGTGCTTGCACATGTTGGTGTCCAAGCAGTATTAAGGATGTCCTTGGTGGGATTTGGTTCCTGTAGCTGTTGTGAAGAACTGTGTCATTTCTATGTCTGGGATCCAGGGTTCAAGACTGGATGGTCGGTGTCTAATCACCTGGGGTTTAAGTTGGGTCCACATGACATATTTTCAAGGTGGGAGATGCTCTTGTATTGTAAAAAAGTATGAGTTCTTATCCCTAGTAGATAAGAGCTTGTTTTTATATGTAACATTTCCCCCTTTTTTAATGTGCCTTTGCAGGAAGAAATGGTGCTACATTATATTGCCGGTGCATTTGGGGGTAGAAAGAGAAGAAAACAAAAACAAGTCACACACCCAAAAAAGATAAAAATAGAAATAAAAATATATTTGCTCACATATATATAAAGAAAAAAGATTTAAAAAATGAAATAAAAAAGTAATTAAAGGAACAAAGTGATGCAGGAGACTACCTTATATTTGAGGAAGAGCATTTGAAAAGGTAGTGTTATACAGGTCTTATACTTATGTTGGAAGTATAGGTTTCCCCATTGTCTTTTGAGTTTTCTTGTGGGTTGTGGGTTCCCGGGTGCCTTTTCATCACATACCCTGACCTTCTTGAGATTGGCAAAAGATTTGTGGCAGAGAGGTCTTGGGTAGAGTTCTTGCATTGGGGACCCTTTTAGAGCTAAGTCCATTATCAAGCACAGTCAACGTTAGGAAGAGTTGGTAAAGAGGGCCACACAGCATGAGCCAGCAGGGTTGTTGGTTGTCTTTTCTTGCTGGTGACGAGGTGTGGGTTTGAGTGGGTGTCCCTTCGCTTGGGTGCTGGGTACTGGTTCTTTGGGGTAGGAGCTCAGTCTTGATGACTAATGCATTAAGAACTGAGGGTGAAGAGTTTTAATAAGGTGGGAAATCTGGATGGGAATGAGGGGTAAAGGGATAGTCAGATTTCTAAAGGGGGGAAAGGGGAAAGTATATGGAAGGGGCAGAAAAGAAGAAAAGAGAAAATAAGATTAAAAAGAAAAAGAAAAGAAATAAAGAAGTAGTAAGAAGAGAGGAGAAAAGAGCAAGGGAATATTTGTTTGCTTGAATGTGTTTGATGAGTAGGCCCTGTAGTATAAATCTGTAGGTCACAGTTGCTGCTTCGGTGGTCTGGCTGGTCACGTGCTTCAGGTCCTAAAAGAAGGTATAACCTAGAGATAAAGAGTATGTTAAAGAGTTTTATGGAGACATTTTCGTAACGCAAGCTGGGTATGGTATCTCATATAACTGAGTCCCGAGGTGCCATCTTAGGTTGTTTGTATCCAAGAACGCCTGTGGACAGAAAAGCTGAGAGGTTATTTTAAATACAGTAAGATTAAGACATTAAAACATATTTTGAAATGCTTCCATTGGAGTCAGTGATTTCCTATGGTATTCTTTACCTGTAATCCTGAATAAGATCCCTAAGAGATTATTGTGTGTCTTTGTAGTAAAAGGTTGATTACATACCTGTTCTCTCTACGCTGCTGTTTTTGCTGTTGCTGGTTTCTTTATGGTATAATGTGTAGTTGAGAGTTTGTGTTGTTCCTCTTTCATGTGTTTTGGGCACTACTCCCCAGTATATGTTGACTGTTACAGTGTATGGAGTTTCTACCCTGTTAAACCCTGTTATTTGATCATTGAGTATTAGTTGTATAAATGGTGTATGTTCTAGTGAAGATTTAATTTTTTACACATAGTTTTCTCAGTAACTTTTGTTGTAGGGTCTATCTTTACTCCCATTTCATGTTCTCAGCTCCTTTATCAAAAGTTAACTGTCCATGGATATGGGGTTTTCTAGTTGGGTAATTGATTTTGATCCATTAATCAGAGATTATATCTTTATTTCAGTAATTAGCAGTTCTGATCACTGTAGTTTATAATGCAGTTCCAAATTAGTTGAGATTTCTTGTATTTGTTTTTTTTTAAATATTGCTTTGGCCACTCATGGTCACTTATGATTCCATACAGACTTTAATATTAACTTTTCTAGGTCCTTGAAAAAATGAATTCAGATCCAGATTGCACTGGATCTATATCATAGCTCAGTAGACTAGTCATTTAACAATATTTTTGTTCAGAATCATGAGTATGCAACATTTTAAAATTTCCTAAGGTCTTCTATCAGATGTACCATCATGTATGGTTTCTGTGACTATGTTCTCTATTTTACAGATTGTAGTTTTGATTTGGAAGGAACTTGTACTTAGTAAGAAAATATTTAAATAGAATGATATTTGGGTTTACCTTAAACCTTGGATTGCAAAAGCTGTCTCTAATACACTCCTAGATTTACGATTTTCAGATGCAGTACAACCTTAACGAAGGCTTGTCAGCTCTGCATCTATGGTGGAATGGACTGTGATTAAAACCAATTTTAGCTTGTGATCTTTGGGCTCTAGACCTTAAGCTTTCCATATTTATGAATACAGAATTAGCTACATATTCGTTAGTGCTAGGTGAATTTAAAGTGGAATTAAAGTAAATTTAAAGTCATTTTAAGGTAGGTCAAAGACAATGTGATCTGAGCAGAAATTATAAATTACATTGACAAAATTATAGGCAGATACTCCACCATTTGGACCTCAAAGATTTCTTTAGTGAACTGATACAACTATATCATGCTGGTTTGCAGATAAGTGACAGGTTTAGGTGCTTTCTTCATTGCCATAGAGAAAACTGCTTTACTGGATGTAGAGTGGAAGCACTGAGCAATCCTGAAAGACAGCTTGAATACCAGGCATTGATTGCACTTTACAAGAAAAAACATCTAAACTCATCAAAAAATGGGAAGAAGAAATGAATAGACATTACATAAAAGGTGAAATACAGATGTGAAGCACATGAAAAAATGGCCCACATCACTAATCATCAGGGAGATGCAAAACAAAATAACAGTGAGATACATCACACTACAGAGACTAGCACACATCAGAAATAGCATGAACTAGTTCTGGAGTGAATGCGGGGAGAAAGGGACTTTTTTCATTTCTGGTGAGAATACAGACTGGTTCAGCTTTTGTGCAAAACAATATGTACATTTCTCAAAAAGCTAGAAATTAAGCCTCCATATGATCTAGTCATCCCACGCATAAGGATATACTCCACAAACACAAAAACACAATACAAAAATGTACTTCTGTATTCATTGCAGCATTATTTACAATAGCCAGATTTTGGAAGCAACTGAGGTGCCTGACAACAAATAAGTGGCTAAGAGAACTGTCACATCAACACAATGGGCTACTTTGTAGCCATTAGGAAAAATGAACTCATGAAATTTGATTATATATAGATGGAAATGGAGTGAAATGAGCCAGAAGTAAATGGATAGACAGAACATTCTTATTCATTTGTGGGATATAAAAAAACAACAAGAGATAATATGGTAAAATACAGAGACATAGAGAGAAAGGTTAAGAGGTTCAGCCCAGAGTAGAAAACTTGCTACAAAGAATCATAAATATACCTATAGTACAGAAGGGTCTACTAGACAATGGTAGTTAGAAATGACAGCTCTGGGCAAGAGCAAGCGTTGAAAAAGGAGAAATTAACAGGGAAGGTATCCTTCCATTAACAATAGTACAAACCACTATTTGTGTGGTGCAAGTCACTAACAGTGCAAACCAATAATTGTGTCAAAAATGAGAGAGAGAGAGGAAGAGAGAGAGAAGAAGAGAGAGAGAGAAACAAGCAAATTGCTTGCCCTAGAGCAAGGTGGGAAATGGGAGAGAAGCTGGGAAGGCTTCAATGGTAAAGGAGGGTTTACATGTGTTTTATTTTATTTTATTTTATTGACTAAAAAGAACAAAAACAAAAATGAAGGAACTGGAGCTATTGAAATCATTGTGATTTACAAAGTCTTTCATAGTTGAATCTCAGACATACAATCGCACCACCAGTGTCAACCTCCTGTCACTAATATTCCCTGAGTATATCTTATACCAGCACCCTTTGCCACTTGACCTGCCAGTACAGCTGCCCCATTTTATGTTTAGATTGTTAGAGTTTGAGTCTCTTGATTCTTTTGCTGTTGACTTGGGCTTGGATATTTAGCTCTTTTACTTTTCTCTCTACCACTTGGCCCTTGGTTCTCATCCTTTATTTTTTCCTCCTTAATTTTATAGAAAATTCATAAATATTAGCTAGAACAGAGTAATTAGTGCCCCAACATTTTATGAAATAGGTGGGGGCCCTATCTAAAAGATAAAAATAAAGTAGCAGTTTTTTGCATAGGCATAGCAAAAGTTGGGGAAAATATAAAGAAGACACCTTTGGCTTTGAAAAAAAAAAAAAAGGTGTCCCTACCCATAAAGTATCCTGCCATAACACCAATTACAGGGGCTGGAGAGATAGCACAGCATAGGGCATTTTCCTTGCACACTGCCAATTCAGGATGGATGGTGGTTCAAATCCCATGCCTTCCAGGAGTGATTTCTGAGTGCAGTGCTTCTGGGTGTGACCCCCTCACCCTCCCCCCAAAAAAAAACAACTACAGGCTCTGGGCATACTAATTAGTTAAACCCCAAAGTCTTTCTTCTTGATCTAGAAAAAGTTCTCTATCATGGTTGTTGAAGTCAGGCTTTAGTTCTTGAAGAGTTCTTAGTTTTTGTATTGATCCTAAGTAAGGGTGAAACGAAGCACCTTCTGATTTTATCTTACTATTAGGTGGCAAGGCAGGGAAACCCAACATGAAAGCAAGATGTTGCTGTTTCCAAGTCATCAGGGTGTCATATGAACCCACCCTGGAGCAAGTTGGTACCAGAGCAGCAATTGGAAGCAGTACTAGAAGTTTGATCCTGGTGCTGGTGCAGAAAACTATGCTGATTTCAAAGATGGGATCTAAGATTGGCTAGAATGGCCAACATAGAATTGACATAAGCCTAGGTCAAGTTACTATGACACATGGTCAGGGTGAAAGACCCCCCTTGCAATAAAAAATTTAGGAGTTCTTAATCTTGTTATATAAGAACTTTTTTCTTCACATAAGATTTCCTCATTTTAACGTGCCTATGCAAAAAAGGAACAATGCCACAGAATATTACTTGTGCATTTGAGGGTAAAAATAACAAGCTAAAAATACCTATAACCTGATTCTAACATGAACTCAGAACCAAAAAAAAAAAAACTTATCTACTAAATTTCCTACTAAAGAAAGCCAAAAAAGGGGCTGGGGTGGGGAAAACTACATCTACGTAAATACAAAATAAGAATTATACCTGTAAGAACATATACCTAAGGAACTATATATATCCTCTTTAAGTCTTTTTGAAAGTGTAGGGTAGAGGAATAAACTATGGAGCACATCTTCAGTCTGCCACATGGTCTTGTGTCAAAAGAGAAAAAAAATATCTCACAGCAGTCACAATTCAGGAAATGTCCTCAATCTGAGGGTTTCTCAAAAGCCAAATCTGGTAGTGTGGAACAGTCCACAGCAAAGGGACATGGGAGAAAGTAGGCCACAGAGAGAAAGTCAGCAGGAATCGTGGTGGCAAATTCTTCTTGGTCAAGGTAAGGTGACGGACTGGGAGGTTGTACTTTCGTTTAGGGAACTGGCTGGGAGTGGGTTGGGGTGAGGGAATATTTCAGTTCCAGGAGAGTTAAGAACTGAACTTAAAAGGGTTAAGTAGAGCAAAATAACAAATCAGGGTGAGAGATCAAAAATATAGAAAAGGATTTGTAAAGTGGTAAGCAGGGAGGGAGAAAAGGAAGGGTTATATATAACAGGGAAGGACTATATACAACACAGACATATTATGTACAAATAGACGAACATTAGGCATAGAGGTGGTCACCACAGACTCACTCGTTCACACATATAGAAAGACAATGAAGATTGATTGGTAGCTTGCAGTTGAAAAAATTGACTGAGATGGCATGAGTCAGACTGCTTCAAAAATAAAAAGGTGGCAGATTAGATGGAAAGGTTTTTCAATTCTAAGCAAATGATCACTTGTGAGGGTGAACTTTACTGGAAAAAAAAACTTGCTGGGTTAGATTGTTCATAGTACAATTTTTAAAACAATCATACTTTTCAAGTCTAGAATACTAAGTAATAATGGTAGAAACTACTTTAAAAGGAGTCTACACCATAAAGTATCATCTAGTGGATCATGAGCATCCTCAGTCCTTCCTAAAAACAAATTGACAACATGAACATATTTAATAGTAAATTATCTTGAATTGAAAATTAATTGCAAAATATACTCAATGAATGAGCACTGTAGCTAGAATCTATGACATGTAGTTGCCTATTCCATTGTTATCTGGGGACATAAATATTAGATCATATCAGCAGGAATAATTATATGGAAAATGAATTGTTAGAATATTTGTCAAGGAGTTGTAGCACAGTGGTAGGGCGTTTGCTTTGCATGTGGCTAACCGGGATGGATGCGGGTTTGACCCCCGGCATCTCATATGGTCCCTCCAAGTAGGAGCTATTTCTGAGTGCAGAGCCAGGTATAACCCCTGAGCTTTGCCGGGTGTGGCTCAACCCACCCAAAAGAACATTTGTCAATACCTCAGAATGAGCACTATATTTGGAGTTTAATATAATATAGCACTGTAATGCAAAAGTAGGGCTACCCACCTTTATCTCCACCTATAAATAATTGTGAATAAAAAACTAAGGAGTTATTATAGACATTAAAATTAATATGCTAAAATATTGTTATAGGGAGCAGTGTAGTTGGAGACCATGGCTTCCAAACTCACTCTGACCTTGTTTCTATGGATAAAAGCATTAGAACATTTATAGACATCTATAAGAGCAGTTTATTGGACACATGCTCAATCTAAAAATGCTGTATCCATTGCTGCTAGTCTCTTTAGAGTATAAAAGAGAATATAAACTTTGTGTTTCTCTCTTCTGCTCAATTTCTTTCATCTCCTCATAATACTCTGGAGCCAATGGTGTTCAAGACATTTACTATTTAACCCATTGTGTTTCTTCATGCACTTACTCTAAATACCAGATAAGTGATATTCTGTATTTATCCTTCTTCTTCTTGATTACTTTATTTAAAATACACTCTTCTATTTTCATTCATGTTGTTGCAAATTGCATGATTATATCATTCCTTAGAACTATGTAGTATTCCATTTTATATATGTATAACATCTTCATGATTCACTCTTATGTTGATTGGAATCTAGGTTGATTCCAGGTCTTAGCTTTTGTACTGAGTGCTACAATGAATAGCAATTCATACAATAGATGAATGATTTTCTGTCCTGGGAATAAATACCCAAATGTTGGATTGCTGGTTCATATGACAGCTCAATTTTCAGCTTACTGAAATTTTTGTTATGAAATTATGCAATTATGTTATGCAAATTGTTTTGCATAAGGGTTGAACCAAGCAGTATTCCCACCAACAGTGGATGAGTGTTCCTTTCTCATAACATCTCAGCCAACAGAGATTGTTCCCAGTATTTTTGATATGTGCCATTCTGACTGGTGTAATATGGTTTCTCATTGTTGTCTTGATTTGGATTTCCCTAGTGATAAGTGGTGAATGCTTATTTTTTTCCATGTTTTTATTGTTGCACTTCCTCAGAGAAGTGTCTTTTTATATTTTTTCCTGATTTTTTAATAAGGTTTTTAGGTTTTGTGGAGTCAACCTTTGTATATCCTAAATACTAAACCTCTATCTGATGTGCTGAATACAAATATTTTCTCCCATTTAGTTAGCTGTCTTCTAATTTTAGCTCATGTTTATATTTTTTGCGATACACAAACGTTTTAGTTTAATGTTGTCCTATTAATTCAGGTTTGATGCTATAGCTCATGCCATTGACATCCTCTCATCAAAGACTACTTTGAGGTTTAAATCCTGTAGAGTTTTGCCTGTTTTTCTTAATGAACTTTAAGATATTTTACCTCTCCTCCATCTCCTTTGTAACACTGTACTTTGTACTATTCTAATGAAGGGTTTCCATGCATATAATTTTATCCCCTTTCAGCACCTAGTTTTTGTTCATTGTGATCAGTTCCAACTATCATAGTCATAGTAGACGCTTACTACTCTGTATTCGCCACTCTTTGTGTCAGCTTCCTACCACTGACTGGTTCATCTGGCCTTCATCTCTATTGTCTCTGGATATTATTACCATTCCTGGCCATTATTATTTCCTTTTGCTCCAATAATGTGTGGCTTTAAGAAAGTTCTTGCGGCTCTTCCTAAAGAATCACTCAACCTTGGGAAGATCCTGGAAAACTCAATAAAGCCATTGTAACACACACACACACACACACACACACACACACACACACACACACACACACACACACACACACACACACAGCCTTAAGGTCAGGAAAGGGAGACCAAGTGTTCCTTGGGATTCATGAGCCAATGACAAAGAGAAAATTAAAAGGAAAGATTCTGTAATATTTACTGCTTGTGGAAAGATATATATGTAACTATAAGAACATTTGGATATACCACCACTTTGGGATAAATGGTAGATCATTTTGTGTCTGACTTTATTCTTAGTTGTAACTCATGTTACATCAATGAAAGACTGATCAAACAGCTGCAAAATAATTTTGGAAATGATTCAGGCACAGGTTTTGCTCTAGTTATTGTCTGGTACCACATCCCCACATTGTCTGCAATGTAGTGGGGTCACTTCTTAGGGCTCCATTTTAAGATGAAGTAGTGTGGGTATGTGTTCACTTCTGTCCATGCCTGGAAATCTGATTTTAGTGCAGAGTCTGTTTAAATTCATTTTTCTATGTATTTATTCCATCATAGGGAAGGGCCTTCTGGTTTCCAGGGTATGTTTTCAGATAATACCTGGTTGTTTGACAAAATTTATCATTTATGATGTCCCTAGAAAGTAATCTGCTTGAAACCATAGCTGTGACCTGATATGTGTAGATCGCTAATGTGTAATTTTTCAGTGATCCTACTGACTCTTCTTTCTGACTTCTCTTACTTATGGAGATGAGGAGGGTTAAAACCCAGGTAAGCTAAAAGAGAGAGTGCTCTTTTCTGTATGGATGAGGATGAGTATAGGGAGACATGGCCACATGAATGGGAGACTTGGAGTCTTCTAAGTTTTTATCAAAACATTATATAAATGACAGTAAGTTATGTAGTAACTGCTACTTGCTACTTGCAAGCATTGTAAACAGTGGCAGGCCAATTTTAAATGTTTTAATATATGTACTAATAGTGCATTGTGAGAGGTGGTCTCATCTTTCTCATTATTGTCATTATTATTTCTGGAAAGATCAGATAACAGAAGTTTATATTTGAACCTAGACAATCTGACTCCCATCTGTCTCTTCAACATTACATTATGAGATTTAACCTAAAAAAGATCTCTTCTTATCCTAATATTCAATGGCATTTGAGGATTCAGTATAGCAGATCAAGGCCAGTTTTTAGAAAGACTGTGATTTTGCAGGCTATATGTATTGGTTATATGATTTTACTTAGTAGACTTGAAAATACATTGTAATTTAAAAAATGACTTACCACAATTGTCACTCTCTATACCATGTAAGGCATCATATTGGGGGGGTCTTTAATAACTATGGGGATCTCTTGGTTTGGAGAAATTTTAGCTTCCTCATTCTTCTCCTTTGTGAAGGTAAGCCATAGGTGTTACAAAGATGCTGGCTCATCTTCATGTTATTCTTATATATTGGTAGGTAGGAGTTACTAGTCTATTCTCTTTTAGGGGATGCTAAGAGGTACAAAACCCCACTAATAACTTTCTCATAAACATGAGTATAAACATGTATATGCTTAGGTTCTAAATGTCTAGCTTGTGACTCTTTGCTTCCTTCTTTCCAAATCTCTGGCACATACTAAAGATAATTAGAACCCCACTTACAACAAGAACAGCTCAGAAACCACTGCCTGTCACCTAGACCTAACACCATGTTTTCTTCTTCCTCAGTTCTTTTTTTTTTATGCTTCTATACAAATGGTGTCTCTTCTACTACTTTTCTTCACAGTTCTGGCGAATTAGAAAATGGTGAGAGGGGTTTGTTCTAAGTAATATATACTTCTATTCAGAGATCTGTAGCATACAATTCCTGACTGTAGCCTTCCGAAGTGTTCCTGAGCAGACCTTCCTTTAGGGCAGTTAGGCTACTCAACTATTCCTGGATCCAGATCTTTAGAAAACTACTACTCTGAATCCATTTTTCTGACACTACGTTTATTTTGCTAGTGCCACAAGGTTTTAAGTTAGCCCCCAGGATTCTGTAATGTTCCAGCATTGTGAGGCATTAAGGAAATTATTATATGTCCTCACTGCCCATCCAAAAGCCTGACTTGCCAAGATTTTAGGTAATGAGAAGACACACAAGAAATTATATTCTGACCTCTTGAAACCTATTTTCATCTTAAAAATAGATTTTGAAAGATATTTTGAGATGAAAGTATTCTGGATTACCCAGGTGAATGTAAATGCAGTACAAAGTGTTTATATAGCCTTGAGGTATAGAGAAGTTTTCTACACATGATAAAAGTTGAATTGGGGAGCTAAAATTGGAGTAATCTGGTCATGAGTGCTGGAATGCTCTTAGTTGGACGAGGGTAAGAACATATTCTCCTCCCTGATTCTAGAGTAAATGTGGCTCTGAAATGTGGCAACTTTATTTTGATTAGGTAATAAAGATGTTGGATTTTATAGTTCAGAAAAATTATATATCTTATTTTTATGTCAGTAAGCTTGTGATTTTTTTTCTGTTTTTATAATAATATAGCGAATATTTGGAAGCAATAAAGGAATATCTGAACACAAATATCTGTGTACTTTGTAGCAAGGATAGTCTGAAGAAAGAATGATTTTTAGCTCATTTTGCAAAGAAAGGATGATCTTTAACTTCTTATTTATAAGACATAATCTCTAAAATTTCAGTATTGTTGTCATTTGTCCTTACAAAGGGAATATTACTCAGAACTCTGTATTACACATTATTGAAATTTCACATGATGACTTCACAAAATTTCATTTCTCCCTTGGCCTCCTCAGCAACCATCTTCTACATTTTTCTGAGACCACGGAAGGTTTCTTTTCTTTTGTTTTTGTTTTTTAATCTAAATCATTGTGATTTACATAGTTATAGTTGTTATTTTTTGTTTTTATTTTTATCTTTTTGGTTTTTAGGCCACATCCGTTGGTGCTTAGGGGTTACTCCTGGCTATCTGCTCAGAAATAGCTCCTGGCAGGCACGGGGGGACCATATGAGACACCGGGATTCGAACCAACCACCTTTGGTCCTGGATCGACTGCTTGCAAGGCAAGCACCACTGTGCTATCTCTCTGGGCCCATAGTTGTTATTTTTTTAAGATGACTGATCCTCTGCAGTTTCAGACTTTAATCTAGCATAATATTTTTTTCTTTTCCCATTAAAACCAGTAAATATAGCTATTGAGCCTCTCAGATAACCACATAATCTGAACTAATAACTATATTTTTAAATATGTCATTTAAAAATAATGCTTTACAAGGTTGTTCATAGTTGAGTTTTAGATATTCAATGTTTCAGCACCCATCCACCACCAGTGAAGTCTCACTCCACCAGTGTTGCTAGAGTCCATCCATGCCACCCACCTCTGCCCCACCCTATCATAATAATAGGCCTGCTTTTAAGTTTGGTTGTTAAAGTCTGGATCTCATGATTTCATTGTTATTAATTCTGACTTGCATATTTAGTTCTGTGAGGTTTGTGCTTTTTTTTTTATAATTTTTATTTTGACCATATTGGCTTACATATCTTTCACAGTAGTATTTTAGGTACATATTAACATTGAATCAGGGGAATTCCCATCACCAAATTTGCCCTCCTTCCACCCCCGTTCCCATCCTGCATCCCATATCCCC
Source organism: Crocidura indochinensis (assembly GCA_004027635.1). Lineage (NCBI taxonomy): Eukaryota > Metazoa > Chordata > Mammalia > Eulipotyphla > Soricidae > Crocidura > Crocidura indochinensis. The sequence goes on from PVKC010019818.1 coordinate 18,892, forward strand.
CACCCTCATCATTTGGGCTGCTAGAATAAGTGAACCCCTCTGTGTCTAGC
>PVKC010019819.1:0-18912 GCA_004027635.1 Crocidura indochinensis
GAATGTGAGGGTCCAGCGTGGTAGGCTATTTGGAAGATGTTACTAAAGCAGGGTCCTGGGAGGGACTCACAGCCTGGAAATGTGGGGGCGCTTAGGGAAGATAAATGAGGGAAAGAGCTTTTCAATCCTAGAAAAGAGAAAACACCTTCAGCCACCAAACTTTTAAGTTCCCCAGCAGAGACAGATGCTCAGAGCCCCAATGCCAAGGTAATGTTCCTAGGCGGGTTCACTCCTGCGAGGTTGGCCGAAAGATAGTCGAATTGTTTAGGCTTGGGGTCAGAAGGTTGGCGCAGCAGCATGGGCTCAGTTCTGAGCATCAGATCAGATCAAAGGTGAGTTCTGGGTTTTAGCTTTGTTTCGAGCCTAACGGACTCTTCCTCTTTGCAGGAGACCCAACGGCGAGCTGACTCCCCGGGAGATTCCCAGGAACCGCGTCCACCAGGACGCAGCGAGGCTGTGACATTGGCCTGATCGCCCGTTTCCCACGAGCTGTTCTTTCTCTGGAGCTCTACAGCCAGGAGCCATCTCCAGAAAACAGTCTTCAGCATGTTTCCTTTTATCGTCAAACGGAGGCCCCGGGGCAGCTAATGCAAGAGGCCAAAAAATGTTTTGAAGGAAGAAAAACAAAGGCAGGAAGTGGAGGCGGCCTGACGGTGCGTGCGTGTCTGCGGAGAAGGGAGGGGGACTTTTTTTTTCCCATCTCTTCTGGTTGTTTCCCCCAAATTTCAAGGTCTACCCTACCCTGGCGGGCCGACTGTGGCTCCTCGCGCAGAATTCGGAGTAGCCCAGTCCTATGTGAAATCAAACAGCGCCGTGTTTAAGAAAGCTAAACCGAATCTTGCTTTGATTTAGCTCCAAAGGTGGTGGCTGGGGATGTGAGTTGGGGCAGTTGGGGCGGTAGGCGGTATCCCCTTATCATCTGCAGACTGAGCGTGCCCTGGATGGGACAATTCCTGCGCGCCCTGCGTTCCTCCCTGCGCCTTCACCCGCTGCTTCTCGGAATAAAGTGTGCCCAGGTGCTGCCCAGAATGGCCGCCTCCGTTTCTTCTCGCCGCCCCATGCAGGGCAGGGCAGCAGCGGGAAGAGCCTCAGGTGGTGCCCATAGCCTCAGCACAGCCGGGGTGTAGTCAAGTGTGCATGGATGGGGCTGAGGTCTTTTTCATCGAAGATCAGTTTGGGATGTTTCCTGCACCGTAGTCAGGGGAGGACCCTGGGAAGAAAGCATCCTTGTTTCACGGATGCACCCACTAATTCCAAAGTGGAGAGAGCTGGGGGTTCGGGTGCCCATCCCCACTCTTGCTAGATTGTCTTTTCTCCTTGGGGCTGGCTTCGGTGCCAGCAGATATCCCTCGCTTTGCTCACCATGGGACTAAGTATGAAGACCGGGACGAGGCGGTCCACTGTTCATTATCTCTCCAGTTGCCACAGACTGACCAGGGCATTTCTAGGCAGCTCCTGCTGGCTGACCAGCCTTGCCTCCCTCCAGCCCTCAAATCCCTCCTGTTTCCTGGATGCCTCTTCTAGGCTGAGCAAGAGCTATGGTGCCACTGGGGGGCACCCAGTACTCAAGTACAGAGAAAAGGGAGTTGTTAGATGCTTGAGTGTCTCTCAAAGTGTCGCTCCCACCACACACACAGTGCTAGATCTCTCCTTTCCTGAACGCTCCATTCTAAGGCGCTAGCAGTCCCTTCCCTCTCTCATCAAATCACCCTCCTTCTCTTCCTGGGAATCAGTTTCTGCTTTTCTTGGCTGGACAATCCAGAACCCAGCAGCCATTCTTGCCTCTTCTTGCTGGTCTGTGCATCTGCTTTCCTTTGAGCCTATATGCCACACTGGTTTCTAAACAACAACACAGAAAATAATTTCAATCCAAGCACCCCGTACTGCATGGTACTGCATGCAGGTGCAAGAGCTGCTGGGCTGGGGAGTAGAAATTGGTTGGCGCTGAGCTCTTCTTGGAGTTGGACAGAAGACCCCTATGGGGCGCTGTCTCCTTTCTAGCTGGAGGTAGCCCATAGGCACCCTTCAATGGTAAGCTTGGAGAAAGAGCAGTCTGAATGACTAGGATCACACACACACACACACACACACACACACACACACACACACACACACACGGGTTTTGTTGGCAGACACTCCCTGTCTCTTGGTCAATAAGCCACCTCTCCAGGTGCTGACAGAAAAGGTCTCTCCCTGCCCCCAAACACATCACTAGGAGGTATTGGCAAACTTAAATCTTGCATAAGATTTCACCAGAAAGCTCCACTGTCTTGAACGTGACCTTATGTTAGGACAGTTTCACTCACAGATTAGGTCTTTCGCTGGGCCCGGACACACCTGATGTCCACATCCTTTCTCTGGCTGCTAAGGGGTATAAGCTGGGCACAGATGAGGGTCTGGAGCACCTAAGCAATTGTGTTCTGATTGAGCTGAGTGGGCTCCAAATTAATGGGAGTAAAGTCGTTTACTTCCTTTGAGAAAAGCTATTTATATTTTTATTGTTGCTGACTCATGAGAGAAGATTTTCTTTCCCTGAAGAGTAGGAACAAATAGGGTGGAGGGAACTTGGAAAAGCCAAGTCCAGGCTCGTCTTAGTCTCTGCGCCATTCTCCTGGCAAACTTCGGCCCAAACGGGTTTCCCCAGGAGAAGGGATTTGAAAGTAAGAAGACAGGCAACAGAGATGCACTTGGGAGGGCCTGGTCTTGACTCATCCTCACTGTGGTGACTCCAAGGAAGCTTTGAGCTACCTCTGCCTCCCAGGATGGCTCCTATGTTTGCACCACAGCGGTGATCCATGACACATTCTAGGCTTGAGAGAGAGAGAGAGAGAGAGCAAGCATCCTCCAGCCCAGTCCTGGGAGCCTTTCCCTCATGTCATGCCAGGCTGTTGTGGGATTCAGGCACAGAGCATGCCTCCTGCCCTGCTGGTGTCCCCACCCCCAGCAATACAACCGCTAACTAGAGGGTCCCATCCAAACCGTGGAAGGATACAATTCACTTTTATGTCTTCTGTGAAAAGAAGGTGAACCCATTTGGCAGGGCCTTCTGGAGTTAGTTACCTGGAGCAGTAAGTTCCTATATGGGAGGGACTTGAGTGATTGGCTGGTGGCTGCCCACACCACCCCGCCCACCTCATCCCAAACTCACAAGAAGGAGGTTCCTGAGGATTAGGAAATTTTAGTTTTAGCACTTGCACTTCATGACCCAGATTTGAATAGAGAGAATACCCAAGGCCTTCATTTGCATGCACTTCGGAACTTTCAGACTGCACCCTCTACTCCCAACATATGCCTGGTTTTCCTGTGCTAGTTCTGGCCCAGAGGGCCCTGCCGGGAACCTTATTCTTACCAGAGCTCTGAACTCATACCAGCCACTGCAGTTTCTCTCTCGCCAGGGCCCAGGCCTCCACTGGCTTCCCATCCTGGAGTCTCTTCTAGGACTCCCATGTGTGTGTAAATGGGATGGGGGGAGGCTATCACAGGCCGGCCAACCCCTTACCACCACCCCCTTGCCTGCGGAACTCTGTTCAATAGGTCTTGGACGATGAAGCTGGAAACTAAATAGAACCCCTGAGCTCGGGCTGTGAGAACCCGCTTGAGCGCCCCAAGCCGGTTGCGGCTGCTGAGCACACGGCCCTGACCGTGGTGGCGGCCATGGCGCTGAGGACTTGACCTTTCCCCGGGCGGGGAGGGCTCTTGCCGGGCTCCTAGGAGGGGGACCCTGCAATCTTCCAACCAATCGCAGGCGGGACAGTCCATGCCAGCTGTGCCGTTTACCCCACTCTCCCCACAACACTCCGTCCCCGCTCGGTTTTGTGCACTGCCGGGAGCATTGCAATCTGAACAAAGCCCCCAGCCTAGCTCGCCCCACCCAGTCCACGCTGCTGAGCGCTCTGGCCCCCAATACCCTAGCCTAAGGACTCGGCGTCAAACCCAGCGGTGCAAACCCCTTTCCAGGGCCCTCTCCTCTCCCGTGCCCCCCAGTCCTTCTGGAGACTGCCCCTGCCCTAGTCACCTTTCCGTGCGCTGGGGCCGGGTTTCCGGCTGCCGGGGGCATCAGGGGAGGTGGGCAGGGCTGAGCCCCAAGGGGGAGCACTGACGATGACGTTGCTCTCGGTCTCGGGAGGGGCTCGGTGACTAGCCCGGGCTCCCCGCGTCAGCCGCTCTGGCCCGCAGCGCGGGTCCCTGGAGCAACCCACCGCAGTGGGGCTCACCCGACTCGGCAGGCAAGGATTCGGCAAGCGGAAGTATTTGGGGGAGACAAACACGGTTTCTTTTCAGCCTGTCTCAGAATCCCTTTTAGAGAAAGGGTTCCTGTCAAGTTTTATTTCCCTTTGCAAACCACCTTCCACGCTGCCAAGAATTAAAGGCCGGCAGAGATTAAATATCTCGATTATTCTCTTGGGGAGGGAGGGCAGGGCGAGGAAGGGAAGACCCGCACCAGGCATTCGTTCCACTAGGCTCATCCGCATCAAGTCAGCCTGCTGAGGCTTTGGGACCCACTCGCTGGTCATGACGTCAGTCTGAAGCCTCCGGGCTGCCAGGCCGGGCCCGGGCGGGCCTCTGGGTCCCGGGGTCTTGACCTCGGCCCAGCGGCAGGCCGCGCCCAGCCTCGGCCCACCAGGCCCAGCATGATGCCAGCTCTCGCAGGCTTTGGGCCTTGCTGTGCGCCCCGGCTCCTGGGCCCGCGAATTGAGGAGTTTGAGTCTGGTGGCCCCTGGGGGGCGCACCCCTCGCCTGGACCCGCAAAGCTCTGAGCATCTCAGGCCGGGGGACAACGATTTTTGCCCTGTCCTCGCAGCTCGTAGGCTGCACAATACAGCCGGGCAGAAATGAAAGCCCGGTGACGTGACAAAGCCTAGGCCGCTTCTACCAAGGAATTTTTTTTTTCTACCGGTGCGTCTTTTCTTAAAAATAAAATAAAATAAAATAAAAACCATAAAAAGCACAGCAGCAGCAGCAACGACAGCAACAACAACAACAACAACAACAACCCAGCACCTTCCAGGAGTCCAGCAGCGCTTCGGCAGAAGCAAAGAGACCAAGCAGATGAAGCCGGTGGTCCTTCACCCAGACTAGGAGGGAGCTAGGAGCCCGTCCTAAAACCTAGGCCTACAGGTCCACCAGGCCGCTTTGCTTAAGAAAGGTGGGATGGACGCTACTCGCCACACGTTTCTCTGATTCTGCAGGTCTTGTGCTGCTGACACGCATTCGATCCACTTGAAAGGAATGCGCATAAATCAGCACCCGGCTAGCTAGCGGCTCCGTGGTGGAGGCCCACAAATCCGGCCTCTCAATCCACAGGCGTACTAGGATTTAGCAGGCGGCCTCCCTCTCGACTCCCCAACTCTCCCAACTTGGGGAATTCTCGTGAGAGGGCAGATGCAAGAGACCCTCCAACAACCAACAGGGAGCGATTAGCTCAGTATCTGCGAAATTGAGTCCTTAGCTACCTGCACACTTCATCTCTCAGCCCCAGTGGAATTTCTCTGCCTCCTAAATTGTTAAAAAGACGTCTCACGAAAATTAAAAATTTTAAAAATACGACCCGGTTAAAAGTTCTTTCCCTTTCTACGAGACATATTTGTAATCCAGTCAACAAAATTAAATAGATGGCTCTAGCTACATCAAGCGTCAGTAAATACCAGTGACTTTTACAATCATAAAACACCTTAATAAATTTGATAGTACTGAGAGCAAATGGGAAAATTGGGGTGCTTTTTTCAGTCCATACTAACATTGGTTAAAAAGAAAACAATGTCAATATGACAGGTCTTAAAGGACTTCAAATCTTTGCTAGTTGAAAAGGCAACAAGCCCAGTTGCCTTTATATTTAACATCTTCTATTTAGAACTTCCCTTTTACAAGTAAAGAAGAAAAAGAAATCAGCTCTTCCACAGCCCTATCCTGTGTCTCACTCCCGGAGGCTTCAATGCTCCTTAGAATGAGTGTTGTTTGGGCATTCTAATCTGTGCTTACTTTGGGCTGGCTCTCTGGGAGATACCAGATACCAAATTCCCTGGGAATTTAAAATCAGAAGGGAATGCAGTACGGCCAACATTTACAACAATAATTTTGAAATGGGAAAATAACAGACTCTGAAATACCTTCTGTCATTAGTTTAAAAGCTGGAGAGAGAAATGGAAGGGCACTACTTTACCCAGAGTTCCTGCGGCTGCCAGAGCTCCGGAAAGGAGAGGAGTGATATTCCACTGTGAGGCCTCTTGCCTAGGCCTGGGGTTCAGAAAGAATGTTCATTACATCCTCAAGAAAATTAGTCCTGCTAGCAGAAATGTCCTTTTTGGAGCTCTTCATGAACATAAAGCTTGATTCAGCTTATTTTTTGTGTGGGGGGAGGGGTGTTTGACCACTTTAAGCCTTCCAGAAGAGAGTTGCTGCTTTGGCTTGACGGCATATTTCCTTTAAAACCAGACTGTTGTGGGACAAGATATGAGGAGGCTGATCGATAGGAAGCATCATTTTCATCTGTTCCCACAGGTAGAGTGAAAATCTTCAGGGCAGCAAAACTGAATTGCATGTCATAGAATCATGCCATGCATATGTTTCAAGACCATGCTGCTTTGGAGAAAGCTATAGAAATTCACCACACACACACACACACACACACACACACACACACACACACAGAATTATCCACTCCATTCTACCCCCTCCCCCATTTTTTTTTTTTTTTTGCCACATCAGGGGTTACTACTGGTTCTGTGCTCAGAAGTTGCTCCTGGCAGGCTCGGAGGACCATATGGGATGCTGGGGATCAAACCCTGGTCAGCTGTGTACCAGGCAAACACCCTACCTGTTGTGCTATTGCTCTGGCACCTACCCCCGAATTTTAAGTCTCTATATTGGAGAGATTCTATTCTGCTGCATTTGTAATCAACCAGTGTTATTTTCAACAAAATGAAGAATAGTATTCTTTGACAATTGCTTTCTCCTGTTACAAAATGGTTTGGCATAAAAGTAAACTTTATAGTTTTTTCCTTTCTTCTTCAAAATTTTTCCTTAGAAGGCACCCGGATCCACATTTCAATATATAGATGCACAGCATGGCCTGAAAAAGCATATCACCCTATGCATACATGTATGCAAACATATTGTAACATACAATACACATTGGTGTGTAACTCTAAATATTCTAAATATGTGTTGCTGGGGGTCAATAACAAAGATATATAATAACCATTGTCATTTTGATAGTGGTTATTAACATTCAAGGTATATAGCTCTTCTGCAGAGTAGATGACGGACTTGTAAGCATCTTTATAAAATGACACCCTACCCAAGAAAGGCTCTTATCTATGAGAATAATGCTATTTCTTTATCCTAGGATGGTCATGTTGTTGATATGAGATATTTAAGCTCTCTGCCTTGACCTTTGAAGAGGTGGGTTCCTTTGAATTTCAGAAATGTAACTCTAGAACTCTAGAGTTAGTAAGGCATCTGAAACTTTTTATTTGCCGTACAGACTACCCAGTAGCTCTTATTAGGATGGTAGACCACCTTGGAAGGTGAGAGCAGGGAAGGAATGGTTATTTAAGAATGCCTCTTAAGACTGTTCCCAAAACATATAGCTTTAAAGCGGGTCTACAGAGCTCTGATGGAGAGAAAGGCATTATGAAGACAACCCACACTTCTGCCACTTAAGAAAGGAAGCACGACTTCATCTGTGAAGTACATTTTGTATCTCACCTCTGAAAATCACTTTAAATAACAATATCTTGGCTCATCAGTAATTAATGATACTCTGTACAGATTCTACAGATACATATACAAGCACACAAAAGCACTGATATGCAAATGTATACACATTAACGACATTTACCCACATATATACATGTACTGTATAACTCACATATATTCAAATCTGCTCCATCTGGAGTCAAAAAAAAATGTGTACTAGATTTCTAAAAGGAGGTAAAGACCTTTGGATTCCCTTGAAGCTGAAGAATTACAAGGAATCTTGTCAACGCGAGGTGGCGCCCTTGATCTACTAATCCAGCTGAGGCCAATTCATGAGCTGTCAAAAGTCAAGGTCACAGATTGTCTTTTTTTTTTTTTTTGTCAAGGTCAAGGTTTAAGGCCTTTCCTAGTTCTGTCATTTCAACAAATATCAAAACCTATCCTTTCAGACACATGTAGACCCAATGTAGAATTTAAAATACGACAGTCTCGGCATCCCTGATATTAGACAACTGGTTTTCATTTTCCAGAGGGAGCCTGGGAATTTCTACTATCTTTCCTTTCTTTTTCGGTCTCCCTTTCAGAATACATGACAAGTCCTTACACACATGATAAGGATTTTAGTTATGAGGGATTTCTTCCTTTGCTTAAAAAACTATAGCCAAAAAAGAAAAAAAAGGCAAAATACTAATAGAAAAGAACGGCCCTTTGGTATCTATAGGACAAACCTGCTCCTTTCATTTGGTGTAGTGGGTGTTTAGTGCAGGAAAATAAGGATGATTTCTTTCAGATTTTAATGGCATTGACTGTTTTATTAATATAATTAATACACTATATTTCTATCTACAGATCTAAGGTTTTATTATTACTTTTAGTAGAAATATTTAAAAAGCAGGTGCACAAATACATTTTCACAGTGTGCTGAATTGTCTTTATTTACAAGATAGCATTTTATAGTGACGATGACCAAAATGAATGTACTGACTGACAGAACTGCTTGATTCTAAGGGTGCAGTGAAGATGGTTCCTTCAACTTTCTCCTGAAGTCTCAGAGTACAATAAACGGGGGGGGGGGAATACTAATGCCTTAATAAAGCAAAATAGACAATGTGAACAACTAAATGTTCTTGGGGGTTGGGTTGCAGTTGTGAGTTTTCTAAATCTTAAAAGAAAAAAAAAATTCTCCAGCAAAAAATGTCTGGTAAATATTGGAAGAAATACCAGCTTACATAAATTAAAAAAAAAAACTGTTCATATCAACACCTACCCAGTTGGCTCTTCTTGGGACTTTTGATATAAAGTAAATCATCTTGATACTTTTAATGTATTTTAGAAAGATATCACATCCTTTGGAAACGCAATTATGGTGGGACAGAAAAGAGAGTCCAACCGCACACATTATACTGTGTTTAGCAACTCGAAATTAGGATCAGAAGGCTATTTCCAAACTGGGGTTCCCCATAGCCTCAAAGGCTCAGCGGGCTGTATTTACCACTAGGGCAATCGAAGCTCTCAGAAGGGCTTGCTCCTTTTCCCCCTTCCAATATCCAAGATCATTATTTCAGTACCTTTCTTCTTTTCCCCCATCTAAATCTATACATTACACGTTTTCCAGCATTACAACGGTAGGAATTTCACTGAGATTTACCTGAGCAGTCAGTTAACATGCAAACAGGTCAGTGGTGGCCATCCGAAGGACAAGCAGATGTTCAACATTTGAATTATTACTATCATAGCATAGTGTTCACAAATATAACGGTCACATAAATACTTACAAGATTTCAGTCCATTTGTAACTTAATTGAAATTGTGTCTCTGGGGTATGATATCTGACTGTTGTTTGTCAATTAATAGTCTGGAAGGGCAGAAGGGAGAGTTGGTAGTCTTGGCCATTTCTTAAGTGTTGATAAAAGAGTTGTAGATTCCACCAGGGAGTAAGATCTCAAGAGAGTGAAATGTCAGTCTCTCTCTCTCTCTCTCTCCTCTCTCTCTCTCTCTCTCTCTCTCTCTCTCTCTCTCTCTCTCTCTCTCGTCTTTCCATTCTTCATTTAGTATTAAACCTTACAATCAGTTATCCAAGCCAAGGACTGAGTTTTGACGGGGTTTCTTCAAGTTGCCCTCTTGTTCCCATTTTAATCCATTAACTCGTGGTCTTCAGCTTGTTGATGACTTTTTTCTCTTTGACCCTCCGGTTCTGGAACCAGATTGTAACCTGCCGCTCGGAGAGGTTTGTCGTGGCTGATATCCGCCTCCGTTTGTCCTTGGTAATGAATTTATTTGTAGCGTATTCCCGCTCGAGTTCTTTTAACTGCACCTTGGTGTAAGGGACGCGCTTCTTTCTCCCCCTTCTGTAGGAGCTGGCGTCTGAGGGATGAGAGACCACGTCTGGAAGACAGGGAAGAAGTCAAGTTACACAGCGATCTGACCCGGGCCAGGACACTTGCGAGGACCCCGGTCGGTCTCAGTGCCGCCGTGCCTTGTGCCCCGCGCCCATCACTCCAGCCTCCCGCCTGAACCTGGAGGGCCTGTGGGGAGGGAGGAGGGCTCACTGGCTTTGCAATGAGATCGCCCAGGGCTCCAGGAACCACTCCAGAGAGCCACCCCGTAGGAACAAGTTCTCTCCATCGCCAGGCCCAGCGGCCCAGACGGTCCGAAGGACCCCACTTGTATGCCCGACCCCCACAATGTCGATGCTTCTGCAAGGGTCTGGTGAGGAGGACTCATGCGGGACAATTTAGTAAAAGCGTTTCCAGGTCAATTTCCCAGCTTTATTGTCCATGGATGTCAAGCGGCTTGGGGAAGGGCGGGGCGCAGAAGGAACCCCGTCGGGGTCCCCGCTAAAGCTAACGCTAATGCTGCGGCCCAGCCATTCCTCAGCCAGCTGTAGCCCAACTTGAGGACAGTGCGGGCGGCGACAGGCCAGCCAGGTCGGCCCTCGGGCTGCGAGCTGCGGGGCCTCTAGGGCCAGGCCTCGCGCGCGCGCGCGCGCCCGCCCGCCTTGCCCGCTCCATCCAGAGGGTATGGGCGAGCCTGGGGTGGGTGGGTGGGTGCAGGCGCACGAACGAGCGACGGGTCCGACGGGGCGAGCCATTTACCGGGCAGAGTGGACTTCCAGAGGTGGGGAGGCTGCGCCTGCTCTTTGGGGCAGTACATTTGGCCGTTCCAGCCGTTGGGCAGCGCCCAGGGCTGGTAGCTTTCCATGGGCAGCGCCAGGGGTTCGTGGCGCGACTCGCCGGGGCCCGCGAGGCCCGGCACCACCGGCATGTCCAGGTAGCTGGGCACCGGCTGATGGTGGTGGTAGGGCCCGGGCGCGTAGCCCTGGTGGTAAAAGGCGAACTCCTTGGCGCGGGAGCTGAACTCCTCGGCCGCGGGCCCCGCGGTGTCCATGTACTTGTCGGCGAAGGCGGCGGCGGCGGCGGCCGAGGCGGGCTGCGCGCACGACTTGATGGCGTTGGGGTGCGGGCCCATGCGAGCGCACGGGTAGTAGCCGCTGCCGAAGTAGCCGTAGGGCAGCGCGGCGGGCCCCGACGAGCTCTGCGCCGCCGCCGAGCAAGGGCTGCATTGCTTGGCCGCCTCGGCGCCCGCCGGGCCCGCCGGCCCGGGCCCGGCCGAGGACGACGCGGCGGCGGCGGCAGCGGCAGCGGCGGCGGCAGCAGCGGCGGCGGCGGCGGCCGACGGGGGTGCCTCCCCGGGCGCGCTGCTGTAGGCGGCGGCGGCGCCCGGCGCCAGGGGCGCGGGGTGCGCCATCAGGTTGCGGCACTGGTTGGCCGCGGCCGCCGCGGCCGCCGCGGCCGCCGCGGCCACCGAGAAGTTGCCCCCCGCGGCCGCCGCCGGGTGGGGGAACCCCCCGCCCCCGGCCCCGGCCGCCGCCGCCGCCGCCGCCGCCGCTGCTGCCGCCGCCGCCCCTTCCATGTTCTTGTTGAGCTCGTCGGCCACCAGGCCGCCGCCGTTGTCGTAGAGGAACATAACGGTGGGCTCGATCCAGCGGGGGTGGAGGAGCACGGAGGCTGTCATAGCCCGAGCCGCATGGAGAAGACCCCGGTGGCGCTGTTTTAAAAAGCCCCCAAGAAGTGAAGAGCGCGCGGCGCGGGGCCGGGGCCCGAGCGCGGGGGGCGGATCGCGCCCCGCGGGGTCGCGCCAGGCGGGCGCCCATTGGCCCGGCGCGGCCCCCGCTCCGCCCCCGGCGTATGCAAAGCGGGCGGCTCCCCGGCCCGGCCCGGCCCGGCTCCGCGCACCCGCCGCCGCCCTCGCCCTCGCGGTCCCCAGCGCCGGCGCCCGCCGCGAGGCCGTGCACCGGGCGCCCCGGGGAGAGGAGAGGCGAGGCGGGCCGGCCCGGGCGGCCTGCGGGGCCCCAGCACAGCTTAGGGGAACAAGGGGATGGGGGACCAGGGTGTGCGCCCGGCCGTTCGGAGCGGTCGGGCTGCCTGCCTCGGAGGACAGTGGGGACGGGCCAGGTAACTAACTGCCTCGGCGCCAGGAGATGGCACCTTTTCGGGACACCGGGGTGTAGACTAGCTGGCTTTTTCTGGGGGAGGTGGTGACGGGTGCAGAGAGGCCCTGGCGCCGTTTTCTTTCCAGATACCCGCTCGCTCGCCTTGCAGCAGCCGGACCCCAGCACCCGGCACGGCCCCTTGTGCTTTTGGGGCGTCCCAGCGTCGCGATGGCCCCTCACTCTTGGTCGGCCGGGCGTTTGCTTGCTGGATCTAGCCTCTTCGTGCTGATGATGCGCCCGGGTCCTGCCTGGACTCAGGGCCGGACCACTGGAGAGCTGGGGATGCACTTGAGCAGCACTCTGCCTTCCCCACTTGGCTCCGGGTCGCCCGGCAACCCCATACACTAGCTCTTAGGTTATCAGGCTCGAGGAACAAACCTCACCCACGGACACACACAGACCATAGCAGACCTTGATCACACACTCATTCTCCATGTGCTGTTGTTCTTCACGACCCCGGGAAGACTGAAGGAGTCTAGAGTAGGGACAGTCCACCGCCGGCCTTGTCCAGCTCCCGAATCTCCGGCGGGACATGAAGAAAGTGCTGTACTGGAAAGAGTTTTAGAAAAACATGCCCGGCTAGGTTTTGGTTGGGACAAGACTGTTCCCCTCTACTCTTTTTCTGGGGCTCATGGAGGATGAGCTGGTGTTGATTATCTAGACACCTGGGCGCTCCCTATTTCACTGCCTCTGGGACATGGAGAGAGGTACTTTAGGGGCACTTCAAGCCTTTTCTTGCAAGAGAAATTAAGAGAGAGCTTGTCCGCAGCCTGCGGAGGGTGCCCAGCCCTCTCTCCCAGAGCTTATGGAGAAGCCTCCGTTGTCTCAAGTCTGAGGAGTGTGGCCCTTTCTGAAAGGCTAGAGGTTCTTGGTACTGAAAGTCCAGCAGTCCCCAGGTGCCGGTGAGGGTCCAAGGGTTCTACCCTTTTAGGGACACACACTTGCATATCCAATTGTGCAGACTGTGAACTGACCAGATGCCCAGAAGAGCAACATAGTTCAAAGTGAAAGTGGGTATATTCCTTGGGAGAGGGGGCAGGAAAGCGCTGGATCTTAGGCACCCCAGGTAAATCTTGGGGGTTGCCAGGCTTCGACCTTCCCTTTGGTTCCAGCTGGCTGGCTCAGTGCTAAGCCCAGGGCACAGGGTATAAAAATACCCTGTCCTCCATACCCTGGGTCAGTCTGTGCCTGAGAGACCCTTGGACTTTCTGCAGGGGCTGGTTCACTTGGCTGGGTTCTTGCCTTTATCCACCCTCTTCTGGGCTTTGTTCTGACCAATATGTGTTGTTCTGACCAATATGTGTGCAGACCCATAAAATGTATTATGACCAACACACACACAAATACACACATGCAGGAGTCATACACCATACACATTCCCAGGGTATCCCTTCCCTTCTGCCTTTTTAGTAAGATCCAGTTTAATATTGGTTTGCCCCTAATTTACCCCCTTCCTCTGACCATTTGCAGACTGAGAAACTGGCCTTGGAAGGGACATGATTTTTATGTTACTTTCCAACCTGTTCTTCCCCCTTTCATCCTCCAAGTGCCATTGTAAAACTCACAGCGACAAAGAGAGTGGTTAGGGTTTAAGGCCCTAGTTCCTGAGGACTTGAGTGCTGTTTTACATATGGGTCAGACAAGGCTAGAGGCCAAGGTCAAGTTGAAAGCTGCAGTCTAGCCAGCGTGAGAACGGCAGGCTCAGTGACTCCAGCCCACCTCTCCTTGTCTATGCATTTTGCCTTGAGAGTTCCATTTTCTGGCTCCATTTGGCTGCTCGGCCATTTTTTCCCCCTGCCTTCTTGGAGTTTTGGGGCGGTGTTTACAGACTCTTCTTCTCTGCCTCCGCCCTACTCTTGGCCCAAGCTTTGAGCCTGCTCTGTTTTCCAGCCAGGCCCGGGAAAACGAAAACACTGCTCAGGGAGCCCCCATCAGTCAGTGAGCTTGTGCCCGCTCACCTCTGGCCAGGCACAGTCACTGGTGCATGTCGCCTGCGGGCTGTGGCCAACTCCACGTTCTTTACGACCCCTCACCACTTCATGGAGACCGTTAGGAGCTTGCTGGCAGATGAAGCAAGGGCCCAGCTCCACCGACTGCCCCATCGAACTAGGTCCCCCACTCACCAAAAATGTTAACACAAGATAATCTTGTCTGCTGAGGAGCAACAAGCAGGTTTGTCTGGGGGAGATGGCTGGGAGGGAGCTGGGTGAGGCTTTGCATTGCATCTCAAATTAAGCTTTGCTCCCCAGACTTGGTGGCCCCCACCAAGGAAGGGCTTGGCTATTTCTTAAACTTGATGGTGGCTTTTTTTTGGTTGTCAAATGATCCGAATATTTTCTCAGATTCTCAGAGCTCCCAGTCTATTTCAGCAGCCTCTCAGAGCCATGATTTTACAGAGGTTGCCAGCTCACTCGTTTGTGCCTTCTTGTCTCAGGTCTCTTGGATCTCTGCTAGAGCAGAAAAGATCTTTCTAGCAGGCCAGTCAACGAGGACAAGTCTGCAGTTTTGAAAATACTGCAGGTATTGCGTTGTAGCTGCCAACCAGTTAAGAGGGTCCTAGACTTTTTGAATGTCTAGACGTGAAGAATTTTGAACTCCTGTCTCTAGATTTCACATCCCTTTGAAATCAGAGCACCTATCCAGTGTATTTTTTTTTTCTTTTTGTCTTTTGCCTAAGGGTTGAAGCACTTCCTCCTAGTAGCCATTTCAAAGTCTCTTCTCCCACCAGGCAGTCACCAAACCCACTTGGTATGGAAAAAGGAAAGTCACTGGGCAGGGAGGAGCTGGAGTGAACCCTGGGGAGCAGGGCTAGACTCTGTGGAGGGTGTGCTTTCTCCTTCCCAATGGCAAGGTAAACCAATCACCCACCTGACCTGCTATTGGACCCTTTGTACCTTCCCTCTGCTTGGCTGTCTATGGAACAAAGGAAGCCTATGGAGTTGAAGGGAAACACTGTCAACTTGAATCTTGGCCGCACAATTTTACTGTCAGTTCCTTTGTGGACACGGCAGGGGGAGGGGAGAACTGCTACATCCACCAACCTCATGGGAACTGCCCGTGGCAGCAGGGATGGAAATGGACTTTACTTGGTGCTCCCTGATTTCCCCAGGGAGGAACCCTGACCGAAGCAATGTGGGCAGGATGGGAGGAGGCAGTCCCCATGGTTTGGCCTTTGTTCCGGGAGCTGCCAGACCCTTTCTCTAGCCAGATCATTGGCAGGAATAGCTTCTTCCCTCTTAGAGCCAGCCAGGCTGCCCTTGAAGTGTTCTTCACTAGAGGAAAGAGACATTCGCTGGGTTTTTTGGACTCGCTATCAGCCTGGGCTCTGGGGGCCCTGGGCTCTGAGGGCTGGCAGAGAAGAGGACAAAGGGAAACCATGCTTTAATCGAGTTTGATTTTCACTAGCAAATGAAATTTACCTGCTCTCACTTTAACTCGGAGGAGGCTGTCAGCACTTCCCTGGCACTATTTCTGCATGCAGCCAGCATTAGGATAAACATTCTTCTCTAGGTTTTTAAAGACACTTTGTATTTCAGGATATTCATGTGTTTCTAATGTATCCAAGCAGCTTTACAAGCAGAGCTGCCTTTGCAGAACATCTTAACCCTCTCTCTCCCGCCTCCAGAGGGGGATGGGGGAAGCCAGAGATTAAGGCAGAGGCAGTAAGATAGCCCAGAGAGGAAAACATGGCTAAAGAACCCAGGCTGACTAAGAGGCCAAGACGATAGTGAGGGACACTTATTGAGAAAACAGTACTTCCAAATGCATCCAAATTCCACCAGGCTGTTTGGAAGAGACAAGGGGGCGTCTCTTTGTTCAGGTTCAGGGCAGATTTTGTGAGTGTCCCTACCACTTCCACTACCAGTGCATAAGCCATACTCAAATGGAAAAAAATGTGTGTGTGAGTTGATTAATAGACAGAAAAATAGTGCTTCCTAAAATGTCAAAGCTTTTCTTCCAAATTTGTATGCATTTTGTTTCCATATGTTTTGTTTGTTTGGTAGGTTGGTTTTTAGCCACACCTGGTGATACCCAAAGCTTACTCCTAGTTCTGTGTTGGAGGATCATGGTTGGTGTCAGGGTTGGTTTTTTGCAGGGCAAGTGTCTTAACTCTTCTTCTATCTCTCTGGTCACTTGTCCTTCCAGAGTTTGGTGGACTCAATAACAAGGCAGGAAAAGGTCTGCAGGGACCATTTTGGTACTGTGGGAAGTCACTTGGCAATCTGACATTAACACAATAAAAATAAGCAAATATAAGGCTGGGAAGAGCAGCAAGCGTCCACCTTGCCTTTAAAACTTCCTCACTATAGGTTTAGAGTAGAGCGAATTTTTACAGAAATGGTGGCTGGCTCCTGACAGTTGGTGGAGTCCGACATTCTGGTAAGAACTCCTGGAGGCTACCCATGCAAACACCCCAAAAAGAATAGTGGGAACCCATTTCCTGGCCTCTTTGACCCCAAAGTCCCTAAGCAGAGAACAGGAAGCCCCATCTTCATTTTCTTCTTCTTGTTGTTCTCTCTCTCTCTCTCTCTCTCTCTCTCTCTCTCTCTCTCTCTCTCTCTCTCTCTCTCTCTCTCTCTCTAACAACAGATCCAGGTTCCAGTTCCCTTATGAAACACCTTGAACCCTACGCATTCCCCCGGGTTGGCACAAATTTGTTGGAGCAGTTTGTGAGATCTCGGTGGTCAGGGGTCCAAGCTTTGCGTGACTGGAGAACCACATCCTTTCTCCTTAACAGTTATCTGGATTTGGTGAACCAGCCTGAATTTGAGAGACTGAACCAGTGTCTAGGGGACGTTCGGGAGACTGGAAGGAGGAGGTGACTTTCCAGGACCACAAGGAGTAGTGGAGCGCCAGAGTGAGCGTCCAGTCCGCCGGGGCTATGGCAGGGCACGGTCACACCCGAACAACGCCAGGCATAATCAAACTGAAGTCCCCTTCAGTCCTGAAGTCCCCTTGTCCTAACTACTACCTACTGAAGAAACGCCAACGCGGTCTCCAATTCTCCACCCCCATTCTAGTTCTCTGCTCACGCAACAAAAACAGGAAACCAACCTTGCTTAGTGGATCCCTGAATCCACAAATACACGGAAAACACTGCAGCGGGCGTGGGAAGGAAACGGGACTCGGAGGTCAATCTGGTCTCGGAGTTTGAAAAGCAGCCGGGTGGCGCGTGGCCTGGGCAGGAGGGAACCCACTTGTCCCCCAAACTCTCCCAAACTCCGGAATCCGAAGAACACAAAAATTCCCATCTTTCTTCTGGTCCTAAAGGAACAGGGCAGGAAACTCCCAGCGCCGACACTAGGGAGAGGAAATGGGGACGCAGGAGGGAGAATAAGGGGGAAGGTGATTCGACTTTTAGGGGCCCCTTGATGCTTTAGTGGAAGAGACCTTCGCACGTACGATCGACACATCCATTCCGCAGCATTCGCGATGATAGTGGCTAACCGGGACTCCTCCGAGGCCGAGACACAACCATTGCATCAAATGCTGATGGAAGGTCTTTCATCTCAGCAAAGTACTTCAGAGAATGCCGTTATCTCCAACCGAATGCACAACTGCTCCTCCTTCCCTCCTGCTTGTCTTGGGGACACGCGGCCGTCAGAGGAAAGCAAGAGGCAAGTCCCCGCTGCTGTTTACCTGGTATGGGTATCATCCCAGCCAGGCTGGGCCTAAGAGGACCCGGAGTCAAATGTAGCTCGCTGTGCAGAATCGCTCTTTGTTCCAGCCCAGCTCGGCCCAACGCTAGCCCAGGGAAACGAATCAGCTCAATAAAAACTTTTGATATTTGTTTTTATGAGTATTTACACTTTGGTCAAGGGAGCTGAGTAAGGAAGCTCCACTAATCAGCCCACAACCTGGGGTTTAGATGCTCCATTTATGAATTGGGAAAAAGAGATTGCTAAAAAGAAAGCAGAAAGCACGGGGGTGGCAGATTCATTCTGGAGAAACCAAGAGGGAGAAAGTTGATTTCTGTTCTTGGAAAAAGAAGACGAATGGTCCAGGTGGAACAACACACTACAAATTTATTTAAGCTCCCGGCAGGGATATTTCCACTCTACTTTTTCCTAACAAAACGCTTTTATTATTTTTTAAAGAAAGGTTTTTATTATGA
Organism: Crocidura indochinensis; assembly: GCA_004027635.1. Classification (NCBI taxonomy): domain Eukaryota; kingdom Metazoa; phylum Chordata; class Mammalia; order Eulipotyphla; family Soricidae; genus Crocidura; species Crocidura indochinensis. Next base: position 18,306 of record PVKC010019819.1, read on the forward strand.
AATTTTCTAAAACTATATATATGTAAATATACATATATATAAACTGTATACATAACTTGAGGTTTTGACTACTGATATCACTTTTTTTTTTCACATTTCGTCATCCAATTCCATTCTTTTTTCCTGGAGTATTTGAAATTGTACTCCAGACACCACAATAGCTAACGTAGGATTTTGAGGATAAATTTCAAGGTTTATAAAAATTGTTCTCTCAAAGGAATCCTATTTCTGAGGGTCAGGAATTAGTGTGCTTGACGCTGAGTTGTTCTAATTGCAACCTAGAAGAGATTGAGGGCTCTTGGAAGAGAAATCTGATTTTTAAGTAAAAGAGAAAAGGGTTTCAGGTATTCCACTTCTCTGAAATTTTATATTTCTTTCTTATTTATTAAAACAATAGAAAATAAAAGGGAAACAAAGGAAAATTCCTGCCTAGTGTTTTTTCCCTTTATTTGGAGTTTTATTTTTAACTGCTCTGTAAGGGTTTGGCCACATTATGTAAAACAAGTATTTATCCTTGTGATACCCTAAATGAACATGTATTCCCTTATTATTGGATAAGTGATCATTTCTCCTCTCAACACACTTCCTCTCTTGGTAAAAAAAAAAA
>PVKC010019820.1:0-18893 GCA_004027635.1 Crocidura indochinensis
CCAAACTCATCTGTGAACATGATGAGGACATAGGGAAGACAAAAAGAGGATGTGGAACATACCACAGTAACACCACACTGACCTGAGAAGATGTCCCTTCCCTGATTATGCCCATCTCCTTGGAAGTCTAGAATAAGAAATGCTATAAAAAATGGAAACATGGAAAAAAAATAGGGGCCAGAGAGGTGGCACTAGAGGTAAGGTGTCTGCCTTGCAAGCGCTAGACAAGGAATGACTGAGGTTCAATTCCCCCGGCATCCTATATGGTCCCCCCAAGCCAGGGGTAATTTCTGAATGCTTAGCCAGGAGTAATCCCTGAGCATCAAACAGGTGTGCCCCCCACCAAAAAAAAATGGAAACCTGGGACCGGAGAGATAGCATGGAGGTAAGGTATTTGCCTTGCATACAGAAGGACGGTGGTTTGAATCCTGGCATCCTATATGGTCCCCCAAGCCTGTCAGGATTGATTTCTGAGTGTAGAGTCAGGAGTAACCCCTGAGCACAGCCGTGTGTGGCCCAAAAACCAAACAAAAAAAAAAAAATGGAAACACTCTTACAACATGGACACAGGAGATGCCACAGCATTAGAATGTTCACAGTGACAAGAAGAAAGACCTAAAAGTAAATCTACTTCTATGATAAAAAAATAATTATGTAACCATAACTTTATGTTGATTAAAATATAGAATATAAAGAGTCCACGTATTGACTGAGAACTCCCTGGCCTGTGCTCTTACGCCATGTCTTTTTTTCCTGTAATTTTGCTGCTTCTCCCTTGCCTACCCGGGGCCCAACTTTTTTATTCTTTATTTAAAACAACCTGCCCAATCCCAGATGTGGGCAGGTCTGATCATCCAGCTGGGATTAACATCTCCAAGGAAAACTTAGGTAAAAGGATGTTTGAGGAAGGGTTACAACCAGTGTCCCCGATCTTCCATCCAGCACCATGCAGGCACCAACAAATTGGCTTCCTATTGTTTGCTAACACATGAAGGCTCAAAATTTAGATCCACATGGGTCTATGTAAATGATGGTTCTGTCTCTCCATGGTGTGACCAAAGTCAGTGTATAAGGACTGACTGGTCTGAGGTTGGTGCTAGCTGAGCATATGTGTTCCTGTTCAGGCTCACCCAGCTTGTGAGATTCTTCTGGAATGTTCCCCTGAGATTTCCCAGGGATCCTACTGGTCTGGCAACACTATAAGATATTGAGGTGTCTAAGATCTATGGCTTAAGAGTAAATCTGGTGGCTTAGAAGTTTCATAGGGGTAAGGTACAAAGTTGGACTGTTTCTGCCAGATGATGTTGGAATTTCACCCACTTTCTGAGTCTCGTAGGTTGCCCTTCTGGCAACTTCAGGGATCACCTGATGGCATGTGGATCCAGTCACAAGAGCACACAGGCGCCCAGCTCAGTCCAGCAGGTATAGATGCTGCCTGCACTTGAGAGGAAGCTGAGTCATGTGGGTGCTTTGGGTGGGGTGATTCAGGCACCTCACTTCTTCCTTCTCATCCTCTGGGACATGAAGGCCAGGAACAGGTTTTTTAAGATGATTTGAAACACTCAAAGAAAGTAAAGGGGATGGGGCAGGGAGTTCCTATATGAGGTCTGACCCCACCTATCAGTGTGTGCCCCCTCTCCATGCCCCGTGTCCTGTGCCGTGTGCCCTGTCCAACTATGACAAAGATTGTCTCTCTCCAGGCCTCAGCCATCAGATCTTTTTCATGTGTCTGCTTTGGGCCCACACCAACTGTGCTCAGGACCTATTTTCAGGTGCCAAGATCCATCTTGGGGTGCTCTGGGGATGGGCTGTGGTGGGTGTGGGGATGAACCAGGGCCAGTACCCCTCCATCCTCTCTGCCTGCTGACTGTCAACTATAGCGTCTGTTTGCCCAAAGACCTGGAGGTGCTGATTCTTGGAGACTCAGCATCACCCAGAGATACACGCCCATCTAGGCTTCCTCCCTGCAGGCATCTAAGAAGACCAGGCTAGAGAAAGTCTGTGTGTATAAACTGAGGCACAGATTGTTAGAGGTGTGTCTATAGGGAAGCACAGAGTAGTTTTCTTCAAGCCCTTAATCAACAGTCTGGAGTGAGCCCCTCCAGACTCTGTCTAGCCTACCTAGATCAATAAACCCAACAGCTGGCATTGGGTAGGGAAAAAAGAACCTCTACCCCTGGAGTGGAGGCCCCTGCATTCCCCCCATCTGGACTCTCACTGAGCCAGCTATTAGCCCAGGATTCCTAAAACAAAAATCATGTCTGTTGAAGATCGAAAAGACACTCAAGGCATAGCTCATGCTGTGGAGTAATTGAACGAGGCGACATGAGCTTTGACAGAGAGGGACAGGTTGGGGCTTGATGGGCTAAAGACAGTTTCCTCTAAGTGTCTGGCAAGAGATGGCTGTGGAAAAGAGAGGAGTGGAAAATCTGGGCTATGGGGTTACAGAGGAACTTAGGGTGCAAGCATGATGATGCTTCCTCTCCACTATCAAAACTGCCAGGCTGGCCTGCTTGAGGTCTTCAGGTCATGATCATAGTGGCAGACAGAGCTGTCTCCTCTGAGCCTAATGTCCATACACACAGAGCCCAGGGCAAAGATTGTTGTAGTTGCTGTCCCGCTGCCTATCCTTGGGGTGTCAAGTCTGGAAAAGGAATCCCTAGACCATAGATGTTTTGCTTTTCTATGTGAGGCAATGCCCTTTGCTGACATCCCCAGAGCAGACAATGGGCACCCCCTGACCCCAATGGAGAGCTTACAGGTGGGCAGAACTATGCTTTTCCTCTGCCTCTTCCTGGTGATTAGCGTCCTGAGTCTGTTTTCTCGCCCTTCAGGAAAATGGCAAGGCAGGTTCGCTGTCCTATTCTTGAGCTGCCAGTGGCCATTACATCATTAGAACTATCCCTGTCCTGGCTTTTCCCAGCTCAACTCTTGTCCTGTCATGGTGGAGACATGCCTGGTATAGCAACCAGATCGGGTGACTGTGGACTTCAGCCCTTGTTTCTCCGTCTCTGGAAAATTCTCCTCTCTACGCTGTGCTCTGTACTAAACCAAGGCTGGTTCTCCCTCCACGTTGATGAGGAAATGTGGATGCCATCTCCCCCTCCACCTCTGCCTGCATCCAGACACACCCAAAGAATTTAGCAGCATCTGGACATAGCCCCTCAATGGTGGGACTGCTCGGGGAACCTGATTTTCTTAGAGGAGGAAACAAAGCAAAGAAATGTAATTAGCTGGCAGGAGAAATGGGAAGGGTGCAGCTTTTATTCCACAATGTAATAATAAAATGAAAGGGCAAGATAAGTGAATTTAATCAGATACCCAACAACATCGGGTGTTTGTATATATTAATGGTGTGCTTAATGCACAAAATATTGTATGTGTGGCAAATAGACATAATTAATTTTCTTTTTCTGAGAGGCTGTGCTGTTTCCTCGACTCTGGAGACATAACTCAGTGGCAGAACATGCTCCTCATTGGGGGGAGACACACTAAACCCAGATTCCCTGAACAAACAGGGTCCACCTGGGAAACTGCAACTGACGTTCTGGGGGTTGGGTTTGGGTTTGGTTTGCATTTTGACTTTTGAAGAGGTTGAGGAAGGAAACTTCTTGCTTCGATGCTTCCCAAAGACTTTGCAAATCTGGATGTCCCCGGAGCTCACAGGGAGGGTGAGGTGAGCTGGCTGATAGGATCAGGCACCTAGGCTGACTCAGAGTGTGTGGGGAGTATCTGGGGGTCCCTGTGGACTGGCATGAGTGGAAGAAGCTGAGTGCTTCTCATCTGAGCACCATTGAGGCTAAGGGACAGGTATAGGCTACAGCTCTGGGGGGAGCTTGTAAGAAAATTTCTCCAGCTCAGGACCATGGTATGATAGACTGAGAGGAACATCCACCAGTCAGCACCCCACTTCTGCAGGGGCCTTCTATCTTCCTGCATCCCTGTCTCCAATGGCCAGTACCACTATCTCTATATTTACAGCTGTTGGAATTCAGGGCCATGGCCACAGGATCAAACACAGCAGGTCTGTCCTTGCCCCACAGTCCAGCACTGCACACAGAGCTCCTCCCCATGGAGCACTTTGGGCCTCACTGTCCCCTAAACATACTGTCACCCCCACCTTGCACCCACCACACACATGAACATGCGCTCACAAACATATAGAAGCTATACACATGCACATAAGGTCACACACCCATACAGACATACCCATACAAATCTTCACAATCAAATAACATGCATACACACAGACTCACAGAGATACACAGGCACGCAAGTTCCACAGACATACATTTGTGCATACACACAAATTAATCATACATATATATGCATACACATAGACACACATGAAAGTCACATACATGTATACAATCTTGTATGTGCAAACTCACCATACACTCTCACACATACTCAAACACACTCAAAGTTTGAGCTCACACACTCAAACAAAACCTCAACATGCACACAGACTGTTACATAAACCTCAACATGCACACAGACTATTACATACAATTACACACTTATGCAAACCCTCATAAGCAAACATACAGTCCCACGCCCATACAGACCCTCATGCAAATGTGTGCACATTCTCACATATCAGTACACATTCCTAAAACACACAGTTATGCATTCTGTATCATTATGAATACACCCACACACACTCTTACATACATACTCATTCCCTATACAAATAAATACTCACACACAGGTACAGCCTCACATACATACATGAGCACACTCTCAAAGACACAAATGCACACATAACTGTGATCATGCATGCGTGCTCATGGACACACTCTCACAGACATACACACCTGCCCTAAACACACTCTCCAGACATTTGCATACTAGAGTCATTGTGGAGTTGGGGATCGTCCCAGACAGGAAGAAGCTAACCAGGCACAGGAAGGCAGAGTAGGGAAGCTGCTCTGCAGTGAACAGGCTGCATCCCAGAGGGTCAGTGAGCCTGAACCAGGGCCTGAGTGACCCTGAGTGCTCCCAGGACTGATGTCATGAGCCCTATGCCTGCCCAGCCATACACCTGAGGGCAGTGGTGGGAACCCTGAGCCTCACAACCCCATTCTCTGCCTTCTTCTTGCTCTCCCTTCTTCTTGTTCTCCCTTCATCTCCTTGTTCCCTCTCTCTGTTCCTCTCTTTCTCTCTCTCCCTCTCTCTTTTCTCTCTCCCCCTCCTTCCATCTCCCTTTCCCTCTCTCTCTTCTTCCTCTCTCCTTACATCTCCCTTTCCCTCTCTCTGTTCCTCTTACTCCCTCTGCCTCTTCCTTTTCTTCTCTCTTTCCTGCCTCCAGACCTGAGAAAGGGGTGACAGTCCTTATGTCCCCATAGAGCACTCCCAGATATCCCCTTTCCTGTCAGTGGAGTCTGGAAGGCAGGAAGCAAACTTGATTTCTCAGCCCACAGTGTGACATGTTTGGTGATCACTGGCTACACACAGAGAGTTGGGCCCATGAGGTTCTTGTGTAGCCCCTTCCACGGTGCATGGGATAAAGGGGCCACTGCCTGCCCAGTAATTGTCCCTGGAAATTCTCTTCTCTGTTCTGGGCCACAGTGGAGCCACAATAGTGAAGCTCCAGGAATATGAAAAGGACTTACTTGTTTTGCAGACACTTGGTGGTGGTCGCTGCACATGGGCATGGCCCAGCACATGCTGCCCACACTTACTTCTATGCAAGTAAAGCTGTGTTCTTCCTGGATGCACAGTCTGTGGAAACTGCTTCTGCTCTGTGTTTGTCTGGAAACTGTCCTGGGCTGCTGCCCTTTATTCAGTGGCTTGTGCTCCATATACAGACAGCAAGCAAGCAAGGCTGCTCTGGCCAGCCAGCTGTCTCTTCAGCAGACACCGGAACCATAGCCACATCCCAAACTGGGATTGGTTGGGGGACAAAGCTGCTGCTGGTAGATAATAACATAACTGTGATCACATACACAGAGATACACAGAGACACAGAGACACAGATACACAGAGACACAGACACATGAATGACACACATATATGCGTATACACAGACACACAAAATCACACACACATGCAGACACACAGATACACACAGATACACAGACACACAAGTCCCAAAGACACATATATACATATATGCATACATACAGACACACAAATAATATGCATATATATGCATATACATAGACATATATACACACAGAGATACAACTGAGTCCCAGACAGTTTCTGCCAAGCTCTGACTCCATCTGCTTAAATAAGACAAACCCACCAGGTTCTGACTTGCTGGGTCAGGCCAACTGCATCCGGCTCAGAGGTCAAATCATAGTTGAGACACAATCCCAAACTGACCCCACAGAGCTGTGTGAAGATTGGGGATGAGTGTTTGTGTATATGTGTGTGTGTGTGTGTATGAGTGAGTATATGAGTGTATGTGTATATATGTATCTATGATGTGTGAATATATGTGGACATCTGTGTATGAACATATGTGTGCTATGTACAAATGTATGTGTGTGTGTGTTCACACGCATCTCTGCCTTTTGCTCCAGGCCCCTCTGCACTCTGGGACTTGCTCTCTCCCTCAGTACCAGGGAGTCCTGAGCTGCTGTGTAGAGTTGGGGTGAGCTGTGCTCCTCCATTCCATAGCTCAGAGCAGAGCCACTCAGGGTGTCTGGGTTCGCAGCCTCTGTGAAGAAAGATGGGGCTCTGACTGTGGAAGCTGGGGCACCCCAGACTCGGGCACCTCAGGACCTCACATTAGGGCCTCCTGGAAATTGAGGAAACAGGCAAGAAGGGCAGGGCAGGCAGGGCGGGACCCCAGGATCAGGCTGAAGAGACTCTGATAGCTCAGGGGGACCAGCCAGCCCACATGTCCCAAGCCTAGACCCATCACCTGTCCGTGAGACATTCCCCCCCACCCCCCGGCACCCTGATGAGTAGTACCAGGCCGCCATGAGCATGGGCTGATGAAGAGTCTGCCTAGGAGTCATCCACTGCCCCCTACCCCCAGATGCCTGCACATCCCCCAGTCTGCCCTCCTCAGGGGGACATCTGACCCCCAGCGGCACCTCAGCCTCCCATCCTCTTGGTGTGGGATCCGCTCAGGCCCTGCTGTTTTCCTTTCAGTCAGCCCTAACCCCCATCCCGAGCTCAACACAACCATCTCTCGAAAATCCCGGGACACTCTCATCCCTGAATCATCCTGTCCCAGGTGTGGATCACTACCAACAAGAGGACAGGGACACACACCCTGGGTGGGCACATAGCGGCCCCAGAGGGAGCTCCTCAAGGCCAGGGGACATTTCTGGGCACCACAATTCATGGCGGGCCTGAGCCCAGAGCCCCCAACTTCGTACAGACAATTCAGGGCCAGCTTCCCTGCGCTATTTACCAAGCCTGGGAGAGTATAATTAGAGGGGTTCCCCTTGGACCCCGATACTCTACTCTGACCGACCAACACTCTGGTTCCTCCAGCTGACACTGTCACCGCCTTCCATGCGCCTTTGATGACCAGCACCCCCTTCCATGCACCTTTGATGGAGGCAGTAGGGCCCTGGGCCGCTGCCCCCCTCTTCTTGCACGGAGCCTATATGGACTCAGGGACGTGGCCGGGCCCTTATCAGGCCTGGCCCACAAAGGCCGGGCCAGGCCCCCCGATTAGCATCCGGGGCGCGCCTGCGGGCCGATTTCTGTCACCTGCCAGCTGCAGCCTGTCACGGGGCCGGCGTGAGTGACACACGGTGGACCGGGGAGGACGACATTGTTATTGGAGTTAAGAAATCAATTTGTATCAAATGTACAATGTAATTTATTTGTTGGCTTTGAAGGGAAGCGAGCCGAGATAAATGGGCACCCCACTCTCTGCGCCCCTCTGCCGTGCTGATAAAGTCCTGTGCGGCCGATAGCTTCGAGGCCGCCTGACAAGCCCGTCTGGGTCTGGCGGCAGCGTTGATGGCAAATCTCCAAAGGAACACCTTGTCCAACACGCACCCTGATCCTGCCGCGGCCCTCCCAGGTCCTGGGGCCCCTCTATCCCTGCCGGGAGCTTGATGGGGGGAAGCTGTTCCCCATCTCGTTGTGCAGCTACCTCTGCACTCAACATCCATATCCAGGAGGGAGAGGTCCCGGCCAGGGAGCAGATGGGGCTCCCCGGGGTGATGCTAACCCCAAAGGTCCCCCTGTAGCCCTGCTGCCTACTGTCCCTGTCACTGCAAGTAAAAAAGAGTCAGGGAAGGGGAGGGCAGCAGAGAGGGAGTTGGCTCTGTATTGGGGACCTGGGACGGTGCCCCAAACAGGCCAGACATTCATGGACATGTGGAGACAGACCGTCCTTTCAGATTCAGGGGTATAGACCCTCCTTTGGGGGTACAGAGCCTCCTTTTTGGTTCAGGGGTATAGACCCTCCTTCCTGATTCAGGCCTACAGGCCCTCCTTAGGGGGTACAGATCCTTCTTTTTGGTTCAGGGATACAGAGCCTCCTTCGGGTTCAGGTGTTCAGACCCTCCTTCCTGATTCAAGGGTACAGACCCTCCTTGGGAATACAGAGCCTTCTTTCTGGTTCAGGGCTACAGATTCTCCTTCCTGATTCAGGGGTATAGACCCTCCTTCTGAGTTCAGAGGTCAGACCCTCCTTCAAGAGTACAGAGCCTCCTTTCTGGTTCAGGGGTACAGAACTTCCTTCCAGGTTCAGGGATCAGGCTCTCCTTCCTGATTCAGGGGTACAGATTCACTTTCTTGTGTTCATGAGTTTAAATCCTCACAGCTTCCTCTTAGAAGCACAAAGCCCAGTACCCTAGGAAACCAAACCAGTGACTCCACCTCTTCCTGTAGCACTTTTCTGGGTTCTGTTCTCAGTTCCACCCACACTCCCATGCCATAGTTCCCCAGTGCTCCCTGACTAAGAGTACTCCCCCTGCAGTGTGGATCTGTGCTCTGCAGATAAGCGGAAGCTCTGGTCTGGCAGGGGGTGGGGGGCACCATACTTTTTTTTCACAATCCCCCTTCCCATCTATGTGAGGATGCAGAGTTTGGGGTCCTAAAGCTGCCTGGGGTGGGCCAGGCTGGACAGGAGGGATGGTATGATGATCTGCGTTATGAAACATGTACTTAGACACATTTTTATTACTTTCATGTGCATTCTCGCAACCCAGAGAGACATAAATCTGAATAACTGTTAGGTGAGTTAATGAAAGAATTGCAGCACCCCTAAATATATTGCAGTGATAAAAAGTGCCATCACGTGCAGACTTTAATTGCGAGGCCCCGAGCTAAAGTTGGGCAGAGACAAGCCTGGGTAGAAATGCCAAATCACACTCAGAGCAAATGCATGGGTGCCCTGAACTGTGGTTTTGTTGGTTTGTTTGTTTAGTTTTGTTTTGTTTTGTGTTTTAGGAGCAGGGAGTGGTTTTTTGGACCACCCCTGTGGGTGCTCAGAGCTTGTTCCTATTTTGTGAGGGATCTCTCCTGACAGAGATAGGGCAGCCCATTGGCTCTGACCTGTCCACAGAACATTCCAGATGTCTTTCTTCAAGACATATTAATTTCTAGGAGCTGAAGTAATGGTACAGCGGTAGAGCATTTGCCTTGCATGTGGCTGACCCAGGACAGACCCGGGTTCAATCCCTGGCATCCCATATGGTCCCCTGAGCCTACTAGGAGCAATTTCTGAGTGCAGCACCATGAGTAACCCCCAAGCACCACCCAAAAACAAAAGCAACAACAACAAAAATATTCATTTCATTCTGCACCACATATGCTAGAGCTATCACAGAAAGATTGAGTAGATTGGCTCTGAGGTCCCCAGCAGAAGAAGACATATGGAGAAAAGGCTCAGGACAGACAGCAAAACCAAGAGGAAACTACCACTAGCAGTGCCGCCAATCCCAGTCCCTTTGTGAGGATCAAGCCATCAAGTACAGGAAGAGTGGCACGGACCAGCAGTGTAGATAGAAGTCAGTGCTTTGGGTGTGCTGCAGCTTCTCTAAGGTGCTAAGCTCAAGGGCTAACCCAGGTGACATTCAGATAGACACTGTCCATCACAGTCACTGATGATGTGTCCTTCATGGCCACAGCACCTAGGAGAGGCCTCCTGGACACAATCTTGGGGGAACGCTAGAATAATGACAGTGATGGTTCTTTACTTTGCTCTCTGAATTCATTCCAAGGATCAGAAATTTGTATCAGATTTGTATTTTGCAAAAAAGAATCAAATGAACCATGAATAATAGATGAAGACCAGAATATGTTAGAAGTAAAAAATATATGAAAAACAGAAATACGAAATTGAGGGGAAAGGATAACATTCAATCGCTAAAGCTCTGAATCAACCATGCAGGCTGAAGAATCAGTCTCCTTAGGAAGCAGAGCACAGCCTGCAAGTGCTCCAAAGTTGCAGAAAGAAATAAAAAGCAGAGTCAGAAGTCAGAGCAGCAAATTGAAGGAGAATTCCTGAAGGAACAGGAAGAGTTGTCTGTAAATGCCATCGCTGGTGAATGTGTTTGAGACGGTCAGAACCAGGATCTCTGGTTCCGGAAGGAGATTGAGTAGATTGAGTAGATTGGCTCTGAGGTCCCCAGCAGAAGAAGACATATGGAGAAAAGGTTCAGGACAGACAGCAAAATCAAGAGGAAACTACCACTAGCAGTGCCGCCAATCCCAGTCCCTTTGTGAGGATCAAGTCATCAAGTACAGGAAGAGTGGCACGGACCAGAAGTCCAGAAGGAGGTCAGGAAGAAGCTTGGATGTTCTCAGAGTCAAAGAAAACAAGATTGTGTTCAGACTTCAAAAAGAATTAAGAGATAGCACAGCTATAGGGCAGTTGCCTTGCACACGGCTGATCCAGGACAGATGGTGTTTTGATTCCTGGCATCCTGTATGGTCCCCTGAGCCTGCCAGGAGAGATTTCTGAGTGTAGAGCCAGGAGTAACACCTGAGTGCCTCTAGGTTTAATCCCTGCTCACACACCCCCTCCCCACAAAAAAAGAGAATGGAAGAAAATTCACAAAGATGTTTCTGTTCGAAGTGTCTTTCAAAGCTAGGCAGACCAAACTCTAACCGTAACCAAAATGCTCAAGAAGCCTTGGAATTCTCAATATACATGAGGAGGAGGAGCAGCAGCAGCACAAAAGCTAGAAAACTCAACGGTGTGGTGAGACAAACCCAGTGGATTCCTTAACCAGGGTGGAGAAATGAGCTTTGTTGTCTGCTCACCTTTCCAGAACTTTCCCACATAAACTGAGTCTGGCTTGGTCCACTCACAGTAGCATATTGGAGATCCATGTCTGCCCTGCTCTCTGGTGTCTGCAGGCACTTGAGGGCCTCACTGCATGCCAAACCCCATCTCTGGTCTCTCGTACAGACTCTCACCCCTGTGCATTTTGTTTGCTTCCTTCCCTGGCTGTAGAGACTCTCAGCAGAAGCCCTGCCAGACCAAGTCCTTCTCAGTCCTATGCAGGATGTTTTGGGTCCTCCTTCCAGGGGTTGCTGACTCCTCCTTCCTTTCTCTACAACAGTCTCACCAACTTTTAATCTTATCAGCTGGAACCCATCCCCTCCTTTTCACCCTGCCCCCCTTTTCTCCACAGCTTAATTAACGCATCTTATCTTGGCTGGGTTGTTTGTTTGCTGGAAACAACCATTCAGATGGATGGGATGGATGCTGGCAGGCCCTGGTGGTGCCTGATCCTCACCTCCGACCCTCACACCTGCTGACCATTTGCTGTCCTGTTTGGAGACAGACCAGGCACTCCTGGGTTCCACTGGGTGCCAAGTTCCAGGATGGAAACTAAGCGGTGGAGAGGGGCTGTGGAGGAAGAGAACAACTCACATGGTTTTAGAAGACATTCTTTCAGCTCTGCATGAAGGAGGTCCGACGCCAAAGCCTCACATGATATCTGCATTGGCACTAATATTCTCTACTGAGAACTAAAATGGTTCCATAAGTACATGAGTGTCAACCTCTCTTCCCACTAAAGAGAAAGCATGAATGTAAGAATGGGAAACTTTGGGACTCAATGGGGAGCTTTGTTTGGGAGCATCTGTGGCCGTGTTTTTAGGATGGCACAGATGAGCAAATCTGTCCTGTTGAACACACCATGCAGGCATGATGTTTGCTGTTGACCTCCCCAGTGAAGTGGCTGAAAGTGATTAATCAATTTGTAAAGAAAATGGATTCTAGTCAATCTGCAAATAGACCAATTCCTACTTGTCTGTTGAGAACCTTGTCTTCTTTTTTTCTTTCTTTCTATTGTCTGTTTTGGGGGCCATGCCTGGTTTTGAGTTGGTGCTTGAGGGGTGATATTCTTCGTTGGGAGGCAAACCCAGGTCAGGTGTTTAATGAAAGAGCCATACAGACTGTACTATCTCTCCGTCTCCTCTCATTCTTTCCTCTCTCTGTCCCTTCTCATTCTTTTCTCTTGCAAAAAAAATTTTGTAAAATTCCTCTGACATTTATTGGATTTCACATCATCTGGTGAGAAGTATAATAGGGCAAAAGGAAAAATCCAAAAAGTTCAGCTATAACTCTTTCCAGTTATTAGCCAATTGAATAAGGCCTAACTTACATACAAATTATTAACCAATGGTTCATGAATATTGAACTAGGAAAAAGTAACACCTGTGCTTAAAATGGCACATTTGAAAATGTGGATGTGTTTTAAGTGTCCTCTTAGGTCCTGTCTGTATCTTGCATATGTCACTACGATGAGACCAGCTTCCTGCGCTCTGTAAGGACCTGGATGAGATGGTATAGGCCATCAGGAACAGGCTGGAAGTGCATTTTGGAACAGGCATCCTGGGCTTGGCTGAAGTTAGACAGAGCTGCCCAGGGAACAGAGTGAATCTCCTGGATCAACCTTCAGACAAGAAGGCTAACCTTCTGCCCAGCCCCACCTACTGCTATTGGTGGATTATTTAATCAAGGTAAAGAGGGGCCATGAAGAGTCACTGTGGACCTGTGTGTAGGGGACCAGGACATACTTTTAAGACAGACAGAGAAGGAGATCTAGGGAGTTCAGGACAGACACAGGGTATATCTCAGGAAGTTCTGGGCAGACAGGCAGACAGAAAGAGGCATCTTAGGGAGTTTAGGACAGACTGTGGGGTCTCAGGATTGGCAGTTAAATGGATTTCAGGGAGTTTAGCAGATCTCATGGGGTTCAGGACAGACAGACAGGCAGATAGACAGATGGAAGGATCTCAGAGAATTTGGGACAGACAGACAGGGATTTCAGGGGATTCAGGACAGATAGAAAAAATGGAGAGAGAGAGAGAGAGAGAGAGAGAGATCCCAGGAAATTTGGGACAGACAGGATATCAGGGGTTCAGGACAGACAGATGGAAGGATCTCAGGGACTTTGGGACAGACCGACAGAGAGGTCTCAGAGGTTTAAAGACAGACAGAAAGATGAATCTCAGGGGATTAAGACAGACATATGGATGAATTTAGGGGACTGAAACAGAGAGAGACAGAGGATCACAGGGGGTTAGGACAGATAGACTGGGGCTCTCAGGGACTTCTATGAGCACTAGAGGCTCCAGCAGGTGCCCCACCGCCCTACCAGGCAGGACCATTTGTTATCTGGAAGCATCAGCATTCAGAGCTTGAAGTGGGGGAGCCCCGCAGAAGAAGGGGCCCCCGATGGCCAGGCACACTATCAGGGCGCTTTGTCTGGAGCCACGGGGGCCCAGGACTTGGCACGGCTGCTGTTTGGCTTGGAAACAGGCTCAGCGTCGGTGCAGGGAACAAAGAGGACAGGCAGCCCCATGTCCACCGTGTCTGCTCTGGCTCACGTGATGGGGTCTCCCGGGAAACCAAGTCCCGGGGAGTCTTGGCCTCAGGGAATCTTGGGGACGAGCAGACGCCCATTTCTAGGCCTGTCGCGTCCTCACAGCAGCACCCCAGCAGTGCCTATTGAGCCCAAGAGTGGAGAGACAGGAGACAGCAGGGACTGGGCTGGGACAGGAGCTGGGACACGCAGGAATGGTGAAAGGAAGGGTTGGGGAAATGGGACCGCAGTACGACTATGGGAATCCTCCAGGACGACTATAGGTTCCCTTAAGAGTCAGGGTTCAGAAAGGTCCCTGAGATGGTTTTGCAGAAAGATCCTGCCCCCTCACTGCTTTGGTGGGACCCCAGGAAGAAAACCAACCGGGCTTCTCAGGGACGCGCACTCACACCAAAGTTCACGTATGGCCTGACCCATAGGAACTGCCTCTCCCAAGACCCATCCTCAGGGCTGCCTAACCGTGCAGCCCCCAAAACCCTGATGCTGCCTAGTGCTGCAAGTTGAGGCCCAATTCCTGGTTTCGTCTCACCTTGTTCTTTCTCTCCAAGAGTGCCTCCATCCAGATACGGCCCTTGGCCTGGTGCAAGCTGGAGGCTGCACAGGCCTCACTGAGGATTGATGGGACCATAAGGATAAGTAATGTTACACTGGTGAAGGGGGGCTGTTCTTTACATGATCGAAACCCAACTACGATCATATTTGTAATCACGGTGTTTAAATAAAGATATTTAAAAAAGAATAAATCCTTGAGTAGGGATCAGTGTAGGCCCTGTGCTTCTTCCAGCATCGGAGGGAGGTCAACTCAGTGCCCTCACATGTAGTGTCCAGCACCTACAAGTTTACCGAAGATGCTTCCTGCCTCTTCCCTCAGATAGTTTACCAAAGACACTTTCTGCCCCGCCTCTTCCCTCAGACACTGAGGATGCTTCCTGCCTCTTCCCTCAGACACAAGTTTACTGAAGACATTTTCAGCCTCTTCCCTCATACAAGAGTTTACTCAGGGTGCTTCCTGCCTCTTCCCTCAGATACACACGTACCCAGGATGTTTCCTGCCTCTTCCCTCAGACATAGTTTACCCAGGATGATTCCTATCTGGCTCCTCTCATATCACAAAGGAACTAAGTGCCCAGGAGAATTTGTCACTAGTGTCCACATTTTGTGTCAGAAAATAGGGAACTTGGTTTGCACATGCTGAGTCAGGTTTAGTCCCAGCATCCCCTCTGGTCCCACAAGCTCATCAGTAGTGATCGCTGAGCACAGAGTCAGGAATAAGCCCTGGGCATCACTGGTGTGGCCCCCAAAACAAACTCAAAAAAATCCATTCTGCATTTTTAAATGAAACCCCTTAGAGTCGTGTGTTACTACCTTGGAGACAACCGGAAATCAACCTGGATTCTCATGTTTCCTATGATGTTTCCTTTAGCACAGATTTTTCCAGGATTTTCCTCTTATTTTAATATAGGGAGAAAAAATAACCACAGGATCATCTAATGCAAAACCCTGTGCCAGATCCTGTTGGAGTAATCACTGGTAATGTTTCACCACCTCCGCCTCCTGCGAATCCCTTAACAGAGTAATTTCACAACCACTTTGGCTCGAAAGATAAGAGAGAGCATTCCCTGGAAACAAATTGATGAGCTGGGACTTGGGGGTGGGGGAGGGATTCCTTGCTTTTACATTGGCGAGCACCTAAGTCCAATGTACCCTGGGATGAGTTCTGAGTGGGGTGAGTTTTGGGGGATCAGCATTTTGCTGAACTGTTCGATATTGTTTCTATTAGTCTATGTCAAGGACAAGCTCAGCTGTGATGCCGGAGACCTGAGAAGGACCCAGATAGACCAGTGTGGAATCTAGAACTGAGACTAGTGTCCAAACTGAGACCAGTGTCTGGCACAGACTCACATGGCCTGGGGGAACAGCGGCTAGCCCAGCCCCTTTTCTCAGCTGGCCCCTCACTGTTCCTTTGCTCCCCTGTTTCTCTGCAAATGTGGGGGCCAGACATGCACCAGGCCACACTGGCTGCACTGGTCTGGCGGTTGCAACTACGTCTCTGAGCCCACTGACAGCTGGCCCAGCTCTCTGTGTCCCAGCCAAGCCTGGGCAGATCAAGTGACCTTATCTCTCCTTCCCCACAGGTACAGCCTTAGGAAGCCATTGCCTTTCCCTGGTGACCCACTGGAGTCCCAGGGAGTCTGGGACCTGCTGGAAGTCATTGGGAGATCCAGGGACCACGGGGTGTGTACGCTGTGAGGAGCCACTGCCTCACCCTTGCAGGCCTGGTAGGAGCAGTCCATAGGTACTGAGAGTCCAAAGATAAGGGGAGAATTCCACAAAGACTCCCCCCACCCTATGCCAGGCACAGGCCGTGAAAGACAGATGCCACAAAAGGCTCTAGGAAAGGAAGTTCGGAGCATCTGTCCTGTGGTGGAGCTGTCGATCTCTGGAGGCCAGTTCCTACAGGGCACAGTGGGGTGCTGGGAGGTACCCCCACCAGTTAAGGGATCTTCCAGGCTCCAGGGATCACATTCAGGAATGTGATGGGGATCTGGGTGGGTTTTTCCAGCAGGACTTTCTGGAAGAACGGAGTGATTCCTAAAGGGAACTGCATGGCAGAGCCCCACCGCAGCAACCTGGCCACCCCTAGGAGCTAGCTTTGAAGCCGGGATTGTTCCTGGATCTTTCCACAGTTGCCAGCAGGTGTGTGTGTTGCATAGTGAGGTACACATGAAGTAATCATACTTACACAGTATAGTAATACATTCGTGGTATAGTAATACTAACAGTATGGTGATATATATGTGTGGCATAGTGATTTATTTACACAGCATAGTGATGTATGTGGTGTTGTAATACTTACACAGTGTGGTGATGTGTGTGCAGTGTATAGGGCACAGTGTTGTGTGTGCTACAGTGAGGCATAGTGAAGCTCACACGGTAGAACCACACACACACAGAGATGGCTCCCCGTGCACACTGGCAGCTGCGACCACTCACTCAGACCTTAGCTTGGGCCTCAGAAGCACCCGGGAAGGGCTAGAAGATCAGCACTTAAGAGCTGCTTCCTGCTGATGGCAGAATTTGAGGAGCCCAGACACCTCCCACCTGTCGTGTGCCAGCTCTACCTGACCTCTGACATCTGCTGGGTGCCGGCATGTTTCTCATGAGTCACTAGGGGCAGGGGAGGGAGGTGGAGAGTCCAGCCTCACAGGGTCCTGTCCTCCCAGCCCTTGTCCTTTCCAGGCTACCTCTGTCTTCTCCCTTTCTGTCCCCATCTATCCATTTACCCCCGTACCATGCTCCCCTCACGGCTAGTTTTAAACCCTCAGACCACCCCACTGGGGCTTTTTCTCTCTACCCCAGTGTCCATCAGTCCCAGTGCTGGGAGGGGAACCAGCCCCTCTCCCACATCCCAGGAGCAGGAGAAATACCAGGGCATGTACTTTGGGGAGTACTCAAGGGTGTTCCGATGTCAGTACCTATCTGGGGTGCTCCTGGGACTATGTGAGGGAATCAGGACACACAGCTCTTTAGGAAGCATGGCTGGAAGCTGCAGCCCTGTGATTGATATTCTGACTCTGCTACTTTTGGGGGTTTCCAACGATGGTCTGGGTTCCCATCCCCATCATTCCCACCAACCAGCCAGTTGGCAGGTTGGCAGGTCCTGCTCAATGGCAGGACCGGAGGATGCCAGAGGTCCCTAGTCACCTCCCCTGATTCCTGCTCTCGAACCCCCATGAATCACCTTCGTTCTTCTAGAGTAAAACATTTATTAAGTCATTTATCAGGGTGGAGGGCTATCTCTGGCAGTGCTCTGGCTCTGTGCTCATAGGACACTCTGGTGGGACTCAGGGGATGTGGCACAATGCCAAGGATAAAACTGGGACTGGGCACACATGAGGTAAGTGCCTTCCTTATTATCTCCTGGAACCTCGAGTCTACACTTTCTGGGCTGGAAAAAACCCTGTGGTAGTCAGAGGGGGAGAATGTTGAACCTTCCATTCTGGTTTCTTCCTCAATGTTCAGGATCTGGCTACATGTGGGATTGAACAGATAAGGCATACCTGCCCTGGTGACCTGACTGACCTTGAAAAAATAAGTGGTATCCACTTAGCCCCAGATCTCATGAGGCCAGCACCAAAGATTCTTTTTTTTTTTCATTTTGGTTTTTGGTTTTGGTTTTTGGTTCTGATTTTTGGGTTACACCCTACTGTGCTCAGGGGTTACTCCTGGTTCTACACTCAGAAATCGCTCCTGGCAGGCTCAGGGGACCACACAGGATGCCCGATTTGAAGCACAGTCCTTCTGCATGCAAGGCAAAAACCCACCTCCATGCTATTTCTCTGGCCCCCTTTTTTTAACTTTTGGTTATTGATTGATTTGGGGCCACACCCAGCTTCACTCAGGGGTCACTCCTGACTCTGCAATCAGAAATCACCCTGACAGACTGGGGGACCATATGGGATGCCAGAAATCAAACCGGGTCCCTCCCGGGTCAGCCACATGCAAGGCAAATGCCCTACTGCTGTGCCATCTCTCTGGCCTCATGTCCCAGCTCCAAAGATTCTGTTCAACACGTTGAGGCTGCTGCATACCTCGCACTTACCTGCCCCATTCAATACTGCCACCAGATATGTATAATGATTTGTGGAATATACTTGGTAAATAGAGAATAAACTCCAGCATCATCGGAACTCGATTTACTTGGTGAGAATTTCCAAGATCTTCATGGACAGGAAGTGGGATTGATTAAATCTAGCTGCCAGACATCAAGGACCAGGCCTCTCTACCTCAACTGCCCATTGGCCTTTATGAACCCTTGAAGGGACATTTGTCCTCTGTGCCTGGGAGACTCTGGACATGCAGTGGAGGGGACTTTCAGGTGCTTAGGCACAGCCCTGGTCTCTGGCATTGCCATGAGATGGGGGAAGCTCCAAGTGATGCTGCCAAGATCACAGCTCTGGGGTTCCTTAACAGATCTATGTCCCCAACAGTTCTATGTTCCCAAGAGCTTTAAGATCCCAACAGTTCTAGGTTTCCAACAGCTCTGGATCCCCAACAGCTCTAGGTCCCCAACAGCTCTGAATCTCCAACATCGCTGGGTTCACCAACAGCTCTAGGTCCCCAACA